>JAVIAB010000107.1:44984863-45077363 GCA_032433765.1 Megaustenia siamemsis | reverse complement strand
AGTAGTAGCAGCAGCAGTAGTATTAGTAGCAGCAGCAGCAGCAGTAGTAGTAGGAGTAGTAGTAGTATCAGAAGTAGTAGGAGTTGTAACAATAATAATAAAAGCATGCTATCTAATGGTAAACCACTGTAACGATGATAATAATACGATAAATAATATTAGCAAATAGAAAGCAAAAAGAGAAATAATTTCCAATATTAGGAAGAAACAATCATCATTTTTTGGGCCATGTAATGAGAAGAGAACAACTGGAATATATTGTAACAACTGGAAAAATTGAGGGACGAAGAGATAGAGGGAAGCAAAGATAAAAAATACCAGACAGCTTAATAGAATGGCTTGGCAGAAGGTCAACAACAGAAATGATAAATAGCTGCCGAGATCGAAAGTTGTGAAGAGACATGATCACCTACACCAATAGGCCTAAACATTAATGGAAAGATAATCAATAACCTAAGATATGCTGATGATACTGTACTACTAGCAGAAAATCCTAAAGACCTACAACAATTGCTTAATGTGATAAACATAACAAGCACAAAATATGGACTAGAAATGAATATCAAAAAGTCTAAAAACTATGATCATAAACAAAGAAATTTCTCAAGACCTACAATTAAATATCACAGTTGAGGGAATACATCTGGAGACAGTCCAGAGCTACAACTACCTGGGACATACCAATGATCGAAAATGTAAAATTGAAATAAACAAAAGAATAGGTATGGCAAAAAGTAATTGTAATGCCATGAAAAATATACTAACAAGAAAACAAATATCAGCGTGAAAACTAAGAATGGCAAAATGTTACATCTTCTCAATATTCATGTATAGTGCAGAAACATGGACATTAGACAAGAAAAGAAACAAAAAATTCAAGCCTTTGAAATGTTGATTTATTGAAGAATATGTAGAATTGGATGGGAAGAAAAGAAAACAAACGATGAAGTTTTAAAACAGCTGAAAATAAAAAGAGAACTACTAAATACAATTAAGACAATCAAGAGAAATGAAATTTTTGGGGCATGTTAAAAGGCACAACAGCCTACTAAAAGTAATATTGGAAGGAAAAATACAAGGTAAAAGAGGCAAAGGCAGACCAAGACTAACATGGACGAGTAACATCAAAAGATGGACAAGTCAATCTATGACAGCCTGCACCATCAAAGCAAGAAACAGAGTAGAATGGCGATCCATGGTAGCCAACCTTCGTTGCGGAGAAGGCACTCGATGATGATGATTATAAATTAACATTACAATTACCTGAAATGCTACTTCACACGAAATATTACAAGCTAGGGACTGAAATGTAAAATCCAGCGAGACAAAACAGAATAGAAGTTCCACTGTCTTTTGTTAAAAAATTAGTTTGTCAATCCTTGAAATTCGTCGCTTAATTGCCTAATTAATCTTCTGTAAGTATACCATACAAGGAGTGTTTCGCTAAATCAATCTGTGATTTGAAACGAAAGCTGGCACGAATAATGTGATTCAAATTGTCCCTCATTGTGAATTTGTAATGACCAGTTAAAATGTTTTAGTGTTTCTTTCCGTCGCCAGGTTTTGAAGCTACGGGAGATTACTATCTCAGTGCTTCTCAAACTGGTGTGATATGTCTCTGTTCTTGGTTTTGTAAAGGTAAGTTACGAGACTTGAATCGGCGTCTTAGCTCGCGAGTTTTCACCCATATGTGCTCGGCCGCTTGAACAGAAGTGTTCGGAGGCTCTGGATAGTGTCGCTTTAAGCATCAAAACTCCCGATGTAAGACGGTATTCCTCGCCTTTCCAGAGTGCTACTGCCCTGGTACCTATTTCTGCCAGCGGCTGGGTCGACCGCGGGGGTATTTTTTTTCCCAACCACGAGTACAATTGGAAGCCGCGATAGCTCAGTGGTTAATGAATTGGACTACAAAGGACAAGAGGTCGGGTTCGATCCTAACCGACGGCTTCCGGGTTCACCCAGCCTTAAATGGGCACCGGATTTTTTTTTGGGAAAGTAAAGCAGCACGGGCGTAATCATCAGCATCAAGTACCGGCCTACTGGCGAAGGTGATTATGTCTCTCCACAATTTTCGATGTCGGCAGCTATTTATCATTTCTGTTGTTGACCTTCTGCCAAGCCATTCTCTTAAGCTGTCTGGTATTTTTTTCTCTTTGCTTCCCTCTATCTCTTCGTCTCTTAATTTTTCCAGTTGTTACAATATATTCCAATTGTTCTCTTCTCATTACATGGCCAAAAAATGATGATTGTTTCTTCCTAATATTGAAAATTAGTTATCTTTTGCTTTGGAAAAGCAGCACGGGCGTAATACCGACCACATTACCCAAAAATCATGTACTGAAGGTCTGTAAAATATAGGGTCACTAACACCATATTTCCCTATACGCCACTTGGCGTGACGGGGGTACTTTACTTTTTTTTTTTACACTGCTTCCCCAGCGGGAATCGAACAGGAGTTGTCCGATCGTAGGTAGCTCAGTCAGGTGGTTTTCCCAACGAGGCCCTCCTCTTGGTTTTTGGTTTAGATTCGTCAGCACTGCACTCGGACAGTGTTCACTACCACGTCTTAGAAGTTGGTCAGGTAGAATATTTCAGCACAGTACATGATCTTCGTGGTACCAGCGAGGGTCTATTTTCGATACGATAGAATGGGACATGTTTCGTCTTCTTCTCTTAGTCTTCATCATCATCATTATCATTTCTTTCTTTTACATCATCATCACCATCATCTTCTCCTTTTTCAACTTCTACATTATCATCATCATTATCATCATTTCCTTCTTCTTCCTCATCATCATCATCATTTTTTTCATTATTGTCATCATCATCATCACCATCTTCATCACCATCATCATCATGATCATCATCATCATCATCATTTCCTTCTTCTTCTTCTGCTGCCTCTTTTTCTTGCGCCAAGTACTAACGTACTCAGAAATATAGCAAACGAGTAAATTTTCTTCATGCATTATCACTTTCAATATCTTGTTTATTTCCGTCCACCAGCTTTATATCTCTAACGAAGTCCCGGGGAACTAAATTGTGTGGAAATATCACACTTTCTTTTTTTTCCACACTACAGCCATGTGCTCTGGTGTCCTTCTCCAATCAGGCAAACATTCTCCGACTACGGAGCTACGCTTATATTTTTATCGTCGAGAGTTCTAGTGTTCCGGGGTATATTTTTGCTGTCGATTTTGCCCGGGCGGCGGCCAGTTTTGACCTATTCTATTTTAAACTGACGAGGGTTATTTAACGTGCGCAGAGTGCACACCGGGTCTCCTGCTTTTCGCTGATGTCGGAGAGGATTAGACATCGGAGCTCTCTACCAGAGATCAGAAGAGGGTAAAGATACAAAGGAACAACGGATTCGGATGTAAGAATTGCTACGGTCTGTGGTGGGATTCAAACCCGGAACCTCTAGGTCGACATCTTGCCCCTAAGCCATCTTCTTCTTCTTCTTCTTCTTCTACCTTTCAGCTCCTGTGGAGAAAAGGTCTTCAACAAACACTTTCCAAGCCGTTCTGTTTCTTGCCACTCTTTTAAGATCATTCAATGTCTTTCCCATCACTTTATCTCTGCTTCAATCTGTCTTCTCCAAGAATATTTTGGCTTTCCTCTTTGTATTTTTCCTTGGGGATTCCAAAAAAAAAAGGGCCTGTTGTGTAATACTCTCAGTTGGCTTCCGCAGTGTGTGTCCTATCCAGCGCCATCGTCTTCGCTGTATCTCTTTACCCATGTGTATTTGACTGGTAAATTTCCATAATTCTATGTTAGTGATTTTGTCCTGTCATTTCCATCCTTTTTATTCTGCGCAAGCATCCATTAATGAAGGTCTGTATCTTCATGATTGCCATTTTGTTGTTCTCCATGTTTCACAGCCATATAATAGACTGACTTAACATTGAAGGTGACAATTTTTATTTTTGTATTTAACTTAAATTCAGCGCCCCTCTGGTCTACTTAAATTTATTTCGGGGAGGAAAAGCGCCTGCGCTTGCAAAAGTAAGGTCGTCGCACCATGAGCTGACAAAGTCCTACAGTTCTACCGCCTCGTGGTCTCCCCTGGTACAAGTCTGCATTAAAATAGTAGTAGCCTCCGTCAGTCATAGTTGATTATACGTCAGTCATAGTTAACTATACGTCAGTCATAGTTAACTATACGTCAGTCATAGTTAACTATACGTCAGTCATAGTTAACTATACGCCAGTCATATTTGACTATACGTCAGTCGTAGTTGACTGACTATACGTCAGTCGTAGTTGACTATGGATTTTTCAGCGCCCTAGAAATGTTGTTTTCTTTTCTTTCGTGTATTCTCTTTCTCTATGAATCTGTCTGCTTATTGTTTGAGGTGAACCTTTAGAGTGTGTTTCCAAAGAGTGCAGTATGCAGCTTTGTCTTCCCAGGCTGCAGGGTTTATGTTCAGTCTTCATGTCGCGTTTACACACATCTACAAATCGAAGTTTTGGGCGCCCCCTAGTTCTTTTACCATCTGCCAGTTGTCCGTAGAGTATATCTTTTGGTATGCGGCCTGCATTAAAAACAGGCTGGTTAACATAATCTAGGACCGCCGTGCTCCCTGTGATGATGGCTGCTATTCATATAGAAGACCCAGTATTGCAGTACCTCTGGGCTGGACTAGTAGTTTTCCAGCACAGCATGGAACTAGACAAATTCCAACCTCTCCAGTAAGAGGGGGGAATGTCAAGAAAGCATTACGACTCGGCACATCAATGAGTAAAAGGGCACCCCACCGGCATCAGCTGGAGGCATTACATCAACAACAACAACTTACATTTATTTTATTTAGTGGTCAGTAACGTGTTTCATAATTTATTTATCTATGTACATGAGTTATCACCCTTATTAGTGAAGCATGAATCATTCATCATCATTGAGTGCCGTCTTCGCATCGAAGGTTTGCTACCATGGAGCGCAAAAATCACTCTGTCTCTTGCTTTGATGGCGCAGATTGTCAAAGGTTGACTTGTCTAATTGTTCTAATTGTGTTTAGTAGTAGTAGTTCTCTTTTCATTTTTAGTTGTTAAAACTTCGTTTGTTTTATTTTCTTTCAATCCTACATATTCTTCTATATATATACATTTCAAATGCTTACATTTTCTGTTCCGTTTTCTTGTCTAATGTCCATGTTTCTGCACCATATAGGAATAGTTAGAAGATGTAACATTTTGCTAGTCTTAGTTTTAGCCCTGGTGTTATTTGTTTTGATGTTAGTATATTTTTCATGGCATTAAAATTACTTTTTGCCATACCTATTCTTTTGTTTATTTCAGTTGTACATTTTCAATCACTAGTTATAGTATGTCCCAGGTAGTTGTAGCTCTGAACTGTCTCTAGATGTACTCCTTCAACTTTGATATTTATTTGTAGGTCTTGAGAATTTTCTTTCCTTATGATCATAGTTTTAGTCTTTTTGATATTCATATCTAGTCCATATCTTTTGCTTATCATGTTTATTACATTAAGAAAATGTTGTAGATCTTTAGGATTTACTGCTAGTAGTACAGTATCATCAGCATATCTTAGGTTATTGATTATCTTTCCAGTAATGTTTAGGCCTGGAATCTCTGTGATGTTTTTAAAGATTTGCTCAGTGTATAGATTGAACAAGTTTGCTGATACCTGATTCATTAAAGGCTGTAATTATAATTATATTTTGAATGAAGGGAGGAGACGAGGTCGCACCTGACAGCAGCAGAGCTGGAAGTTGTCAACGACCCACAGCTGATGGCTTGCGACAGGATCGGTGAACCAGAACCATCCAGACCCTGCTCCACCTCTCCGTGGTGCCTCTAGTAACAGAATAACCTGTCTAGTCTGGCCAAGTGAGTAGGGATCGAAGAGGGGAGATAACTCGGTACTCACAAATGTTGTACTGAAGTCGGATGTGTTGTCGGATAGCATAGGTCGTCAACAAACACTTTCAGCTCCCTGTGGAGCATAGGTATTCAACAAACACTTTCAGCTCCCTGTGGAGCATAGGTCTTCAACAAACACTTTCAGCTCCCTGTGGAGCATAGGTCGTCAACAAACACTTTCAGCTCCCTGTGGAGCATAGGTCGCCAACAAACACTTTCAGCTCCCTGTGGAGCATAGGTCGCCAACAAACACTTTCAGCTCCCTGTAGAGCATAGGTCTTCAACAAACACTTTCAGCTCCCTGTGGAGCATAGGTCGTCAACAAACACTTTCAGTCCCTGTGGAGCATAGGTCGTCAACAAACACTTTCAGCTCCCTGTGGAGCATAGGTCGTCAACAAACACTTTCAGCTCCCTGTAGAGCATAGGTCTTCAACAAACACTTTCAGCTCCCTGTGGAGCATAGGTCGTCAACAAACACTTTCAGTTCCCTGTGGAGCATAGGTAGTCAACAAACACTTTCAGCTGCCTGTGGAGCATAGGTCTTCAACAAACACTTTCAGCTCCCTGTGGAGCATAGGTCGTCAACAAACACTTTCAGCTCCCTGTGGAGCATAGGTCGTCAACAAACACTTTCAGTTCCCTGTGGAGCATAGGTAGTCAACAAACACTTTCAGCTGCCTGTGGAGCATAGGTCGTCAACAAACACTTTCAACTCCATGTGGAGCATAGGTCGTCAAAAAACACTTTCAGCTCCATGTGGAGCATAGGTCGTCAACAAACACTTTCAGCTCCCTGTGGAGCATAGGTCGTCAACAAAACACTTTCAGCTCCCTGTGGAGCATAGGTCGTCAACAAACACTTTCAGCTCCCTGTGGAGCATAGGTCGTCAACAAACACTTTCAGCTCCCTGTGGAGCATAGGTCGTCAACAAACACTTTCAGCTCCCTGTGGAGCATAGGTTGTCAACAAACACTTTCAGCTCCCTGTGGAGCATAGGTTGTCAACAAACACTTTCAGCTCCCTGTGGAGCATAGGTCGTCAACAAACACTTTCAGCTCCCTGTGGAGCATAGGTTGTCAACAAACACTTTCAGCTCCATGTGGAGCATAGGTCGTCAACAAACACTTCAGCTCCCTGTGGAGCATAGGTCGTCAACAAACACTTTCAGCTCCCTGTGGAGCATAGGTCGTCAACAAACACTTTCAGCTCCCTGTAGAGCATAGGTCTTCAACAAACACTTTCAGCTCCCTGTGGAGCATAGGTCGTCAACAAACACTTTCAGCTCCCTGTGGAGCATAGGTCGTCAACAAACACTTTCAGTTCCCTGTGGAGCATAGGTAGTCAACAAACACTTTCAGCTGCCTGTGGAGCATAGGTCGTCAACAAACACTTTCAACTCCATGTGGAGCATAGGTCGTCAAAAAACACTTTCAGCTCCATGTGGAGCATAGGTCGTCAACAAACACTTTCAGCTCCCTGTGGAGCATAGGTCGTCAACAAACACTTTCAGCTCCCTGTGGAGCATAGGTCGTCAACAAACACTTTCAGCTCCCTGTGGAGCATAGGTCGTCAACAAACACTTTCAGCTCCCTGTGGAGCATAGGTTGTCAACAAACACTTTCAGCTCCCTGTGGAGCATAGGTCGTCAACAAACACTTTCAGCTCCCTGTGGAGCATAGGTTGTCAACAAACACTTTCAGCTCCCTGTGGAGCATAGGTCGTCAACAAACACTTTCAGCTCCCTGTGGAGCATAGGTTGTCAACAAACACTTTCAGCTCCCTGTGGAGCATAGGTATTCAACAAACACTTTCAGCTCCCTGTGGAGCATAGGTCGTCAACAAACACTTTCAGCTCCCTGTGGAGCATAGGTCGTCAACAAACACTTTCAGCTCCCTGTGGAGCATAGGTCGTCAACAAACACTTTCAGCTCCTTGTGGAGCATAGGTCTTCAACAAACACTTTCAGCTCCCTGTGGAGCATAGGTCGTCAACAAACACTTTCAGCTCCCTGTGGAGCATAGGTCGTCAACAAACACTTTCAGCTCCCTGTGGATCATAGGTCGTCAACAAACACTTTCAGTTCCCTGTGGAGCATAGGTAGTCAACAAACACTTTCAGCTCCCTGTGGAGCATACGTCGTCAACAAACACTTTCAATTCCATGTGGGAGCATAGGTCGTCAAAAAACACTTTCAGCTCCATGTGGAGCATAGGTCGTCAACAAACACTTTCAGCTCCCTGTGGAGCATAGGTCGTCAACAAACACTTTCAGCTCCCTGTGGAGCATAGGTCGTCAACAAACACTTTCAGCTCCCTGTGGAGCATAGGTCGTCAACAAACACTTTCAGCTCCCTGTGGAGCATAGGTTGTCAACAAACACTTTCAGCTCCCTGTGGAGCATAGGTCGTCAACAAACACTTTCAGCTCCCTGTGGAGCATAGGTTGTCAACAAACACTTTCAGCTCCCTGTGGAGCATAGGTCGTCAACAAACACTTTCAGCTCCCTGTGGAGCATAGGTTGTCAACAAACACTTTCAGCTCCCTGTGGAGCATAGGTCGTCAACAAACACTTTCAGCTCCCTGTGGAGCATAGGTCGTCAACAAACACTTTCAGCTCCCTGTGGATCATAGGTCGTCAACAAACACTTTCAGTTCCCTGTGGAGCATAGGTAGTCAACAAACACTTTCAGCTCCCTGTGGAGCACAGGTCGTCAACAAACACTTTCAACTCCATGTGGAGCATAGGTCGTCAAAAAACACTTTCAGCTCCATGTGGAGCATAGTCGTCAACAAACACTTTCAGCTCCCTGTGGAGCATAGGTCGTCAACAAACACTTTCAGCTCCCTGTGGAGCATAGGTCGTCAACAAACACTTTCAGCTCCCTGTGGAGCATAGGTCATCAACAAACACTTTCAGCTCCCTGTGGAGCATAGGTTGTCAACAAACACTTTCAGCTCCTTGTGGAGCATAGGTCGTCAACAAACACTTTCAGCTCCCTGTGGAGCATAGGTCGTCAACAAACACTTTCAGCTCCCTGTGGAGCATAGGTCGTCAACAAACACTTTCAGCTCCCTGTGGAGCATAGGTTGTCAACAAACACTTTCAGCTCCCTGTGGAGCATAGGTCGTCAACAAACACTTTCAGCTCCCTGTGGAGCATAGGTCGTCAACAAACACTTTCAGCTCCCTGTGGATCATAGGTCGTCAACAAACACTTTCAGTTCCCTGTGGAGCATAGGTAGTCAACAAACACTTTCAGCTCCCTGTGGAGCACAGGTCGTCAACAAACACTTTCAACTCCATGTGGAGCATAGGTCGTCAAAAAACACTTTCAGCTCCATGTGGAGCATAGGTCGTCAACAAACACTTTCAGCTCCCTGTGGAGCATAGGTCGTCAACAAACACTTTCAGCTCCCTGTGGAGCATAGGTCGTCAACAAACACTTTCAGCTCCCTGTGGAGCATAGGTCGTCAACAAACACTTTCAGCTCCCTGTGGAGCATAGGTTGTCAACAAACACTTTCAGCTCCCTGTGGAGCATAGGTCGTCACAAACACTTTCAGCTCCCTGTGGAGCATAGGTTGTCAACAAACACTTTCAGCTCCATGTGGAGCATAGGTCGTCAACAAACACTTTCAGCTCCCTGTGGAGCATAGGTTGTCAACAAACACTTTCAGCTCCTGTGGAGCATATGTTGTCAACAAACACTTTCCCAGCCGTTCTTTTCCTTGTCATTCTTTTAAGATCATTCCATGTCTTCACCATCATCTTCATCTCTGCTTCCACCTGTCTTCTTGAAGAATATTTGGTGTTCCTCTTTGTCACTTCCCCTAGGGATTCCAAAAAAAAGGACAATGATAATATTACCAGTTGGCTTCCGCAGTGCGAACTAAGAGACGCTGAATATAAATTAATGGAAGGAAGAGGTGCTGTGATAAGTTCATGGACATTAGGGGCGGCGAGGATGAGGTATAGATATTAGGAGCGGTGAGGATGAGTTTATGTATATTAGGGACAGGGAGGATGAGTTATAGGTGATGATGAATTTATGGATGTTGAGTTATAGATATTAGGGACGGTGATGACGAATTTATGGGATGTTGAGTTATAGATATTAGGGACGGTGATGACGAATTTATGGGATGTTGAGTTATAGATATTAGGGACGGTGATGACGAATTTATGGGATGTTGAGTTATAGTTATTAGGGACGGTGATGACGAATTTATGGGATGTTGAGTTATAGTTATTAGGGACGATGATGACGAATTTATGGGATGTTGAGTTATAGTTATTAGGGACGGTGATGACGAATTTAGGGATGTTGAGTTATAGATATTAGGGACGGTGATGACGAATTTATGGGATGTTGAGTTATAGTTATTAGGGACGGTGATGACGAATTTATGGGATGTTGAGTTATAGATATTAGGGACGGTGATGACGAATTTATGGGATGTTGAGTTATAGTTATTAGGGACGGTGATGACGAATTTATGGGATGTTGAGTTATAGTTATTAGGGACGGTGATGACGAATTTATGGGATGTTGAGTTATAGTTATTAGGGACGGTGATGACGAATTTATGGGATGTTGAGTTATAGTTATTAGGGACGGTGATGACGAATTTATGGGATGTTGAGTTATAGATATTAGGGACGGTGATGACGAATTTATGGGATGTTGAGTTATAGTTATTAGGGACGGTGAGGGTGAGTTACGGAGTAAATAAACGTTAAAGATGAGTTTACGAAATCGGGGGATCTTGTTCTTTTTATTTCCTTCCTCATCTGCCTTTCAGTGTCAAGGGGAGATACAATTTGAAGTATTTTGCTCTTCTGTTGGCTCCTCCTGCTGTTATGTTCCCTAGTGTTTCTAAAACTGCATCGATCCATCTTTCTCGGTGTCGACCCTTGAGTATGGTGTTTTCGCAACGTTTATATTTAAAGCTGACTGTGTTGTTTTAGTCTTCCTGTCTTATCAAGGGACCAAACCAATTTATCTGTTATTTCTTTATGTATTCTATGACAGAAATTATTCCTTGCTTTTTTTTTAATCAGTTCTTCGTTTTTTTTTTTCTGATCGCATTTCTCAAATCTGATTCCTGCCATTCGTCTAACACATTTCATATCGGTAGTCATTATTTTTCTTCTTATTATAGAATGTACTGTCCAGTGGAATGATAAGTATTAGAAAATAGAAAGTAGCACCCAGAAAGGATGAGAACCACTGCCCACACTCTAGCGCATCCTGTTGTCAATCTGTGAGAGTCTGAATTTGTCAACTTGAAATCCGGGAGTCGGTAGTCATCGTGACGTCACAGTAGAGTGTTTTTCTTGCAATCCGCGTTTTGAGTGCGAGCGTTCAACCAGAAGAAGTGAAGTTGATGAATGTTCCCATGTTGACAACTTTGAGAAATTAGCAAACAAAGTAAAAAGGGACATAACCAGCAAACAAGGCTAAAAAGGGACGTAATCAGCAAAAATTGTTAAAAAGGGACGTAACCGATAAACAATGTTAAAAAGGGATGTAACTATCAAACAAGGTAAAAAGGGACGTAACCAATAACCAAGGTTAAAAAGGGACATTACCAGCAAACATGGTAAAAAGGAACGTAACCAGCAAACAAGGTTAAAAAGGGACGTAATAAGCAAATAAGGTAACAAGGGATGTAACCAGTAAACAAGGTTAAAAAGGGACGTAACCAGCGAGCAAGGTATATATGAGATGCTAATTCGGATGATTCCACTGGCACGGGCGGTTTACCCTTTATGGATTTCCATTCGTTTGCAGTGATACCAGGGCCTTCGAATAACGTTAACCATAACAGCTGCATTTGGTGCCGATCTGAAGGGAAGACAGTTGTTCTACTTTTGGAAAACAATCTGAAGGGAAGACAGTTGTTCTACTTTTGGAAAACAATCTGAAAGGAAGACAGTTGTTCTACTTTTGGAAAACAATCTGAAAGGAAGACAGTTGTTCTACTTTGGAAAACAATCTGAAGGGAAGACAGTTGTTCTACTTTTGGAAAACAATCTGAAGGGAAGACAGTTGTTCTACTTTTGGAAAACAATCTGAAGGGAAGACAGTTGTTCTACTTTTGGAAAACAATCTGAAAGGAAGACAGTTGTTCTACTTTTGGAAAACAATCTGAAAGGAAGACAGTTGTTCTACTTTTGGAAAACAATCTGAAAGGAAGAGAGTTGTTCTACTTTTGGAAAACAATCTGAAGGGAAGACAGTTGTTCTACTTTTGGAAAACAATCTGAAAGGAAGACAGTTGTTCTACTTTGGAAAACAATCTGAAGGGAAGACAGTTGTTCTACTTTTGGAAAACAATCTGAGAGGAAGACAGTTGTTCTACTTTTGGACAACTATCTGGATTTACTCCTTCAGCCTGTTAATAGAAAACAACACAAACATTTACGGGAAAGATGGCGGCCATTGCCGCAAGCCCCTTTAGCGAGTTTCAACACTAACACAATTAGTGTGGCGGCCCTTGCCGCAAGCCCCTTTAGCGAGTTTCAACACTAACACAATTAGTGTGGCCGCCATTGCCGCAAGCCCCTTTAACGAGTTTCAACACTAACACAATTAGTGTGGCGGCCATTGCCACAAGCCCCTTTAGCGAGTTTCAACACTAACACAATTAGTGTGGCGGCCATTGCCGCAAGCCCCTTTAACGAGTTTCAACACTAACACAATTAATGTGGCGGCCATTGCCGCAAGCCCCTTTAGAGAGTTTCAACACTAACACAATTAATGTGGCGGCCATTGCCGCAAGCCCCTTTAGCGAGTTTCAACACTAACACAATTAGTGTGGCGGCCCTTGCCGCAAGCCCCTTTAGCGAGTTTCAACACTAACACAATTAGTGTGGCGGCCATTGCCGCAAGCCCCTTTAGCGAGTTTCAACACTAACACAATTAGTGTGGCCGCCATTGCCGCAAGCCCCTTTAGCGAGTTTCAACACTAACACAAGTAATGTTGCGGCCATTGCCGCAAGCCCCTTTAGCGAGTTTCAACACTAACACAATTAATGTGGCGGCCATTGCCGCAAGCCCCTTTAGCGAGTTTCAACACTAACACTATTAATATGGCAGCCATTGCCGCAAGCCCCTTTAGCGAGTTTCAACACTAACACAATTAATATGGCAGCCATTGCCGCAAGCCCCTTTAGCGAGTTTCAACACTAATACAATTAATGTGTGGTGTTTCTAATGGTTTCTGAGTGTTTTTTTTTCCCGATTAATTCGAGTGAATTGGAGCTGATAGTGACTGTATGCACTCTCTTTTCTGTGGTGTCGTTTGAAATCGTCGCCCACGCAGCCGATTTGGCTCGCACTGGAGTTTGATCTTGTTAACCGCCGCTAACCGACAATGCAAAATCAAAATGGCTGCAAGTCACCATGGTTTTGCAGAGACTAACAGAGTACCTTACATATGGAAGTCCAAAGAAATTAGGTTAAATACAAAAATACAAATTTTCAACTGCAATGTTAAGTCGGTCCTATTATATGGCTGTGAAACATAGAGAACAACAAAATTGACAATCATGAAGATACATACTTTCATTAATGGATGCTTCTTCTACCTTTTAGCTCCCAGTGGAGCATAGGTCTTCAACAAACACTTTCCAAGTCGTTCTGTTTTTTGCAATTCTTTTAAGATCATTCCATGTCTTCCCCATCATCTTCATCTCTGCTTCCATCTGTCTTCTCCAAGAATTCCTTGGTCTTCCTCTTTGTCTTTTCCCCTGTGGATTCCAAAAAAGGGCCTGTTGTGTAATACTCTCAGTTGGCTTCCGTAGTGTGTGTCCTATCCATCGTCATCGTCTTCGCTGTATCTCTTTATCCACTGGTATTTGACCGGTACATTTCCATAAGTGACTTTGTCCTGCCATTTCCATCCCTTTATTCTGCGCAAGCATTCATTAATGAAAGTCTGTACCTTCGTGATTGTCAATTTTGTTATTCTCCATGTTTCACAGCCATATAATAGGACCGACTTAACATTTGAGTTGAAAATTTTTATTTTTGTATTTAACCTAATTTCTTTGGATTTCCATATGTTTCCCAGTGCAATGAAAGCTCCTCTTGCTTTTGATATCCTTATTTTGGTATCATTTTCTGTTCCTCCCTCTTTATCTATATTACTGCCCAGATATATGTAAGATTGTACGTCTAGTAGAGGTATTTCTCCTAGTTTTATTTGGTTATTGCCAACTGCATTAATTCTCATAATGTTGGTCATATCTCTATTAATCTTTAGTCCTAGCTGTTGTGATCTCTCATCTAATATACTCATTTTATCCTGCATCTGTTGATGGCTGTGTGATAGGAGAGCTATGTCATCAGCAAAGTCTAAATCATCCAGTTGTTTGGTCAGTGACCCCTGGATCCCATTTCTGTTTTTTTTTAGTTATTTTCATAATCCAATCTATGGCCAGTAGAAAGAGAAATGGAGACAGAAAGCATCCTTGCCTTACTCCTGTTCTTATTTCAAATGCTTCAAATCACTAACATAGAATTAAGGAAATGTACCAGTCAAATACCAGTGGATAAAGAAATACAGCGAAGACGATGGCGCTGGATAGGACACACACTGCGGAACCCAACTTAGAGTGTTACACAACAAGCCCTTTTTGGAATCCCGAGGGGAAAAGACAAAGAGGAAGATCAAGGAATTCTTGGAGATGACAGACAGAAGCAAAGATGAAGATGATAGGGAAGACACGGAATGATCTTAAAAGAATGGCAAAAACAGAACGGCTTGTAAAGTGTTTGTTGAAGACCTATGCTCCACAGGGAGCTGAAAGGTAGAAGAAGAAGAACAGAGTAGCTTAAGCCACTTCGGTTGCTTTGTTTGTTTTAAATATGTGTTTTCGACTAAACTGGAGTAAGGAAGTGACTGTGCACTCGATGGAAGGTATTTGGGATCGTCGCCTGTGCGCTGAGATTAGAACTGCACGGTAGAAAGAAAGAAAATAAACATAAAATTGTATTGAGAAAACAAACTAATAGAAAGACAAGACAAATTACAACGTTTCGGCAAAAGCCTTCATCGGATATAACCATCGAACTATACACATTAAACACAATATTCAGAGTAAGAATGCACAACAGCGCAGATCGAAAAAATAGTGGAAAAGACGGTGGTCAGGATTTTCGTAGAGTCTGGTTAAAATATTAATGTACAATACGGCAGATAGGATTTACTTAGAACAAAGGAACCAAACAATCAAAACTTGGAAAAATGCACGGTAGTCGACCAACGTCAACAGAATTTGCCACTGCGCTTTGGCGGGAGCTGTGACAAGAGTAGAGCGGATAAGGGGAATTCCTGACTGCTGTGGTACTGATTGAAAATAAACACGGTGAATAAATAAGACAAGGTTTGCGATAGGGATGTGTATTGTCACCAGATCTATTTTCTTTGTACAGCGAAAATTTTTTAACAGCAATTACGAGCAAGCCCTGACATTAAAGTGAGGGGAGGCAACGTAAACAGCCTCAGGTATACAGATGGACTAGTACTGATAGCAGAAAATCAACAAAGTGTACACATAATCTATAAGATGAAATTGTGACGGAAAGTGAACAAAAAGACCTGACGCTCAACATCCAAAAGACAAATCATCATCGTGTACCTGGCCTGCTGGCGTAGGTGATCATGTCTCTCCACAACTTTCGATCTCGACAGTTATTTATCATTTCTGTTGTTGTCCTTCTGCCAAGCCATTCTCTTAAGCTGTCTGGTATTTTTTCTCTTTGCTTTCCTCTATCTCTTCATCCTTCAATTTTCCCATTTGTCACAATATATTCCAGTTGTTCTCTTCTCATTACATGGCCAAAAAATGATGATTGTTTCTTCCTAATATTGGAACGACGGAATAGGACAAACAAAGGCAGAATATGACAAGCAAAGACGGAATAGGACAAGCAAAGACATAATTTGATTAACAAAAACAGAATAGAACAAGCAAAGACAGAATAGAACAAGCAAAGACAGAATAAGACAACCAAAGACAGAATAGAACAAGCAAAGACAGAATAGAACAATCAAAGACAGAATAGGACAATCAAAGACAGAATAGGACAAGTAAAGACAGAATATGACAAGTAAAGACAGAATAGGACAAGCAAAGACGGAATAGTACAAAGCAAAGGCAGAATATGACAAGTAAAGACAGAATAGAACAATCAAAGACAGAATAGGGCAAGCAAAGACAGAATAGAACCAGCAAAGACAGAATAGGACAATCAAAGACAGAATAGAACAATCAAAGACAGAATAGGACAAGCAAAGACAGAATAGGACAATCAAAGACAGAATATGACAAGTAAAAACAGAATAAGACAAGCAAAGGCAGAGTAGGACAAGCAATGACAGAATAGGACAAACAAAGACAGAATAGAACAAGCAAAGACAGAATAAGACAATCAAAGACAGAATAGAACAAGCAAAGACAGAATAGGACAATCAAAGACAGAATAGGACAAGCAAAGACGGAATAGTACAAAGCAAAGACAGAATAGGATAAGCAAAGACAGTATAGAACAATCAAAGACAGAATAGAACCAGCAAAGACAGAATAGGACAAGCAAAGACAGAATAGAACAATCAAAGACAGAATAGGACAAGCAAAGACAGAATAGGACAATCAAAGACAGAATATGACAAGTAAAAACAGAATAAGACAAGCAAAGGCAGAATAGGACAAGCAATGACAGAATAGGACAAACAAAGACAGAATAGAACAAGCAAAGACAGAATAAGACAATCAAAGACAGAATAGAACAAGCAAAGACAGAATAGGACAATCAAAGACAGAATAGGACAATCAAAGACAGAATAGGACAAGCAAAGACAGAATAGGACAAGCAAAGACAGAATAGGACAAGCAAAGACGGAATAGTACAAAGCAAAGACAGAATAGGACAAGCAAAGACAGAATAGAACAATCAAAGATAGAATAGGACAAGCAAAGACAGAATAGGACAAGCAAAGACAGAATAGAACAATCAAAGACAGAATAGGACAAGCAAAGACAGAATAGGACAATCAAAGACAGAATAAGACATGCAAAGACAGAATAGTGCAAGTAAAGACAGAATAGAACAATCAAAGACAGAATAGGACAATCAAAGACAGAATAGGACAAGCAAAGACAGAATAGTACAATCAAAGACAGAATAGAACAATCAAAGACAGAATAAGACAAGCAAAGACAGAATAGAACAATCAAAGACAGAATAGGACAAGCAAAGACAAAATAGTACAATCAAAGACAGAATAGGACAAGCAAAGACAGAATAGGACAAACAAAGACAGAATAGGACAAGCAAAGACAGAATAGGGCAAGCGAAGACAGAATAGGAAAATCAAAGACAGAATAGGACAAGCAAAGACAGAATAAGACATGCAAAGACATAATAGTGCAAGTAAAGACAGAATAGAACAAGCAAAGACAGAATAGGACAAGCAAAGACAGAATAGTACAAGCAAAAACAGAATAGTACAATCAAAGACAGAATAGAACAATCAAAGACAGAATAGGACAAGCAAAGACAGAATAGAACAATCAAAGACAGAATAGGACAATCAAAGACAGAATAGTACAATCAAAGACAGAATAGGACAAGCAAATACAGAATGGGACAAGCAAAGATAGAATAGAACAAGCAAAGACAGAATAGTGCAAGTAAAGACAGAATAGAACAAGCAAAGACAGAATAGGACAAGCAAAAATAGAATAGTACAATCAAAGACAGAATAGGACAATCAAAGACAGAATAGGACAAGCAAAGACAGAATAGTACAATCAAAGACAGAATAGTACAATCAAAGACAGAATAGAACAAGCAAAGAAAGAATAGGACAAGCAAAAACAGAATAGTACAATCAAAGACAGAATAGAACAAGCAAAGAAAGAATAGGACAAGCAAAAACAGAATAGTACAATCAAAGACAGAATGGGACAAGCAAAGACAGAATAGAACAAGCAAAGACAGAATAGTACAATCAAAGACAGAATGGGACAAGCAAAGACAGAATAGAACAAGTAAAGACAGAATAGTACAATCAAAGACAGAATAGTACAATCAAAGACAGAATGGGACAAGCAAAGACAGAATAGAACAAGCAAAGACAGAATAGTACAATCAAAGACAGAATAGTACAATCAAAGACAGAATGGGACAAGCAAAGACAGAATAGAACAAGCAAAGACAGAATAGTACAATCAAAGACAGAATGGGACAAGCAAAGACAGAATAGAACAAGCAAAGACAGGATAGAACAAGCAAAGACAGAATAAAGGTAAAGGTAAAGAACGAGAATTGAATCGACTTCTTAGCACTGGAGTTTCCACCCATATGTGCTCGGCCGCCTATCCAGAAATGTTCGGATATTTCTGTATAGTGTCGCCTCAAGCATCGAAACTCAGATGCGAAGTGACATTCCTCACCTTCCCAGGGGAATACCCTGGTACCCATTTCTGCCAACGGCTGGGTCGACCGTGGGGGTATTTTCAAAGACAGAATATGACAAGCAAAGACAAAATATGACAAGCAAAGACAGAATAGAACAAGCAAAGACAGAATAGAACAAGCAAAGACAGAATAGAACAAGCAAAGACAGAATATGACAAGCAAAGACAGAATAGAACAAGCAAAGACAGAATAGAACAAGCAAAGACAGAATAGAACAAGCAAAGACAGAATAGGACAAGCAAAGACGGAATAAGACAAGCAAAGACAGAATAAGACAAGTAAAGACAGAATAGGACAAGTGAAGACATAATAGGACAAGCAAAGATAGAATAGGACAAGCAAAGATAGAATAGGACAAGTAAAGACAGAATAGGACAAGCAAAGACAGAATAGGACAAGTAAAGACAGAATAGGACAAGTGAAGACATAATAGGACAAGCAAAGATAGAATAGGACAAGCAAAGACATAATCCCACCAAACGAAAAACATCCAACGTAACAAATCATTCTCAAATAATTTTAGAAAATGTGCTCTAAAGTGCTACATCCTGTGCTACTATATGGAAGTGAGTCATAGACTATAAGTAAGACAACACAAAGAACATTAGAGGCAGCTGAGATGTGGTTTATCAGAAGAATGCTACGAATCACATGGATAGTACAAATTACAAATGAAGAAATGTTTAAAAAGAGCTGGAGAGACCTGAAATATGATCAAAATTATAAGGAATAGACAATCTAGGACTTCCGTTCCCAAGATGGTGGAACTATTTCACGTTCTCTCGGTCGCTGCAGAAAGTGCATTTGGGGTCTGATTAACTTCGGCTCTCCATTGCACTTTTCTGCGTTTAAGTCAAAATGATGATCTAATTAACACATCTGCGCTGATGAAGCAGAGTAGTACGCACGGTAATATTCCTTTTTGACAAATCAAGTGTTGTGAATGCGACCTTCCACCGTCTCTAGAGTTGATCTGCGCTTTACGTCACATTGAGTGCTGTTCATGACCGTTGTTGGAATTGCTTAACGCAAGTTATTTACATGTTACAACTCATTAATGTGAACTGCTTCGTCAAGTCAGCCGCAGTTTTATCTCTTTAGGGAATTTTCACCGTGTTTCGTTCGTTGTAGGCTGCATTCACTAGAGTAATCAGGAACCTAAGGGCGCTGCCATTGTTGTGTGTGCTACGTCATCATAATGACTCATCGTATATCCCAAGACCGGCAATACGCTAATCTTACGGTCTGGTGTTTGATGTGCGACAGGGATAATCTGACGACTGTGTTTTATATGTTCGGATTTGGAGTCAAAAACAATGTCCTAACATCATCAAGCGCTTTACATTTTAAAAAAAATATGACGATCATCATTTTCAGGAGGATGTGAACTTCCGGTCAATATGGTGGATAGGCGGCAGGAGCCATTGAAGGCTATGTATGAAGGTGTTCCTTGTTGCAGTTTCCTCATATTCCAGGTTCGGCTTGTTGCAGGAGCTACTGAGTTAGGTGCTCTGTGCACACCGTGAGCTGTGTGTTTCATCTGTTTTGATCGTGTTTCGATATTCCGACGATGAGTGATGATATCGTATGACAGGGAAGAATTGGCTGTGTTCACTTTCTGTGCGGTTTCGCCTTTTGTCTTTTGGCGTGTGCTGAGACTGCTACGATGGGGACTACAGTTACCTTTCTTTGTTTGGGAGATGAGTTAGTAATTCGGATGATTCCACTGGCACGGGCGGTTGAACAATTATGGATTTTAATTCGTTTGCAGTGATACCGGGGCCTTCCATAACAAAAGAACCAAAGAATCAAAGAGACAATCTACATTTATTGGCCATGTCATGCGAAAAGAAGTAATTGAGAATACTATAACAATAGGCGGAATGAATATAAAGAAGAGCGGAGGAGAAAAAAGAAGAGAAAAAATATTGATCAGCTTATCCCAAAGGCAAAATAAAAGATCACAGACTGAAATTATGAGATGGATGAAGGACCAAGTGATGTGGAGAGAGATGATCGCCTACGTCAACCGGCATGGCACCCGATGATGATGAGTGGTACTGATTTCAAGACCATAACAGAACACATGCGCGCGCACACACACGCGCGCACACACACACACACGCACACACACGCGCGCGCGCGCACACACACACATGATGGCTGAGATATAACACGGGTTATCTCGCCTACCTGTCTGTACAAAAAAGCAATTAGAAAAAATACTGCCCGAACATGTTATGGCCTTTTGTGGTGGTGTTTATTTTCTTTCTTTCTTTCTTTCTTTCTTTCTTTCTTTCTTTCTTTCTTTCTTTCTTTCTTTTAAAAGAAAAGACTATCGGGAAATTTAAAAGTGATGTGGTCAGCATTACGTCATGTCGTTCTATTTTCAAGAAACGATTTATGATCAGCATCATCATCATCATCATCAAGTTCCTTGCCTGCTGGCGTAGATGGTTTATGACCATCATTTACATGTAAACATCAAGATGGCGGGTGTTTTATATTCGGAGTGTAGATTGTGTGATTAATGTGATAAAATAGAGTGTTTCCAACGGGATATAATTTTCGGAAAATTGTGTAAAGTTTTCTACCAAGGAGGAGGATAAGAACTGATAAGTACTTTCTTAAATGTAACCAGCTAAAGTTTTATATTTAGATCGTAAAAGATCGCATGTGAGACCTTAGCGATCAAACACGTGGGGGGAAACATCAGCCTGGCTAAACGGCCAACGTGTGTTTTTCTTAAGTTAAGCCCTTAACTTACGACTGACATAGCAGGTCGGTAAGGGATAATTGTATCTATGCTCAGAGAAATACATAGAATATGGAGATTAAAGTAGCAACGATAAATATATGCGGGATAAAAAATAAAGAAGTCGAACTTATAGAAGAAATGACAAAAAGGAAAATTAAAATACTAGGATTAGCGGACACCAGAGTAAAAGGACCACAGATAAAGAAAACACATGAACTACACGAAAATATTCTCAGGAGTCGACAACACAGAAAGAGCAACACATGGAGTAGGTTTTATCATCGAACCAGAACACGCAAAACATTCTAGAAATAAAATACCATTCAGAAAGAATTATCACAATTAAACTACTAGAAGACGATCGAAAACAAATTACATTCAAATCTATGCTCCATGCAACAACAATGAAAGAGACAGCGAAGAATTCTACGACACATTGAGTGAAATCATTAACAAAATTGACGAAAGCGACGACATGTTAGTGATGGGAGATTTTAATGGAAGGCTTGGGAAACGCAACAGTGAGAACAGTGATATCTTAGGACCCTTTGGCGATAAAATGGCTGAAATAAACGAAAATGGAAGCAGACTGCTGGATCTATGCAATCAAAATGATTTATTTATCACCAACACATTCTTCAAACACAGAGAGTCGCAAGTATACACCTGGTACAAATGGAATGACACAACATGCAGAAGCCAGATAGATTTTATACTAACAAGAAAACAGAACAAGAAAAGAGTAACCGACAGTAGAGCAATCCCAAATATTACAGACGACACGGATCACAAGATGGTTATGATCACACTAAGACAACCAAAAATAAAGAGAATATACGAAAACAAACAAAGAAGCGAAAACAACGGACAATAAAAATAAAACAATTAAAAGATCAAGAAACAAGGAAAACCCTAGAAGAAAAACTAACAGAGGAATTCAAGAAACTCCCTAACGAAGTATGCACAATAGAAGAAGAGTGGAAACAATTTAAGGAAACAGTAACCAACATCTCTAAAAAAGTTTGTGGAACGAAGCTAAGAACAAGAGAAGGGAAAAAGAGCACCCCGTGGTGGAACGAAACAATCAGAGTAGCAATTAAAGAAAAGAAGCAACTGTTTAAAAATTGGAGGGAGAACAAGAACCAAGAAAAATATGAAAAATATGCCTTAGTTCGAAAAAGAGTTAAAATGTTGATCAAAGAAGCTAAGCAAAAGAATTTGACAAAATTCCAACAAAACATGAGCAGGGACTTCAAGACAGCCACAAGAGATTTCTACAAAGCAGTAAAAGCCACAAGAGCGAGAAAAGAAAACCATGATCCTACTGAGCTGATAAATGACAAAGACGGACAGCCAATATCAAATAACCAACGTATGCAAAAGAGATGGAAAGAATATTTTGAAGACCTGTTAAACATACTAACTACCAATAAGACAACAAAAACAACGCTAGAACTCACAAATACTGAACCCAACATCATGAAAGAGTAAATCGAAGAAGTAATCAAACATGCACCAAGAAACAAAGCACCAGGGATAGATAACATACCAATAGAAATAATAACAGCAGCGGGAGAAACAGGAATGCAATGGCTGCACAGAATATTTAATGCAGCATGGCACCAACAACAAGTCCCAGAAGGCTAGCAACAGGCAATCATCATACCAATTAGGAAAAAAGAAAGGTAGCAAAAGAGACTGCAATCAATATAGAGGTATATCTCTTCTCAGCCATGTCGGAAAGCTATACGCCAAAATCTTGGAAAAAAGGCTGAGACCAATAATAGAACTATAGTTAAGCGATTCTCAAATGAGGTTCCGAAAAAACAGAGGATGTACCGATGCACTATTCACACTAAAACAGCTTGCAGAAAAAACGACAGAACACAATCAAAACTTATACATAGCCTTCATTGACCAGGAAAAAGCATTCGACAGAGTAAACAGAGAACAACTGTGGGAGATACTAACAACATACGGAGTAAGCCAACATCTAATCAACCTTGTTAAAAGTCTCTACGTCAACAGCAGCTGCGTGGTCAGAACAGCAGCAGGCTACACAGACCACTTCGAAGTCAGATCAGGCGTAAGACAGGGGTGCGCACTATCCCCCCTACTGTTTATTACATACATGGACCATATATGCAAGCTAGCCAACCCATCAGAGACAGAGGAGATCAACGAGCTTCTATTTGCAGACGATCAGGCACTAATACATGAAACAATAGAAGACCTACAAGAACACTTAAACAAACTCAACATCTCAGGCACAAAATACAACATGAAAATTAACATCAACAAAACAGAAGTCATGAATGTCTCCAAAAATAAACAGAACATCAACATAACTATAGAAGGCAGACAACTAAAACAAGTAGAGGAATTCAAATACCTAGGGAGTCTAATGACAAACGATAATTCCCAAACAGCAGAGATAGAATCAAGATGCAACAAAGCTTGTCAAATCATCGGACAGTTTTGTCCACTATTGTCCAACAAGGAAATAACTCTGGAGCACTATACAATACAATCTTCATCCCAACGTTGTGCTACCAATGCCAGACCTGGACCCTAGATGCAAGAACAATAAGATAAATAACCTCTACAGAGATGAAATGTGTTAAACGAATGACAGGAAACAGTCTGAGAGATAAGATCAGAAATGAAGAACTGAGAAAAAAGCTAGGAATAGCTCCCGCCATAGAATATATAAGGAAACAACAGATAAAATGGTTTGGCCACGTGACAAGGCAGAAAGAACAAAACACAACACAACGAGCCTTCAACAAACGTTGTGAGAACACCAGACCCAAGGGTCGACCACGTAAAAGATGGGTCGATGGAATATTAGAAGCACTAGGAAACATAACAGCAGCAGAGGCGAACAGAAGAGCAAAAGACCGCAAATTATATCTCCCCTTGACGCTGAAAGGCAGATGAGGAAGGAAAGAAGAAGAAGAAGATCATCATCATCAACTACCATGCCTGCTGGCGTAGTTGATCATGTCTCTCCACAACTTTCAATCTCAAAAGTTATTTATCATTTCTGTTGTTGACCTTCTGCCAAGCCATTCTCTTAAGATGTCGGCTATCTTTTCTCTTTGCTTCCCTCTATCTCTTCGTCCCTCAATTTTTCCAGCTGTTACAATATATTCCAGCTGTTCCCTTCTCATTACATAGTCAAAAAAAATGATGATTGTTTCTTCCTAATATTGGAAATTAACTCTCTTTTTGCTTTGGCCTCTTTCATGGCATATTCATTGCTCTTCTTAGCTGTCCATGGTATTCTCAACATTTTTCTGTAAAACTAGTATAGCATCCAGTGATATTCTTGTCTGTTGTCCTATTGTCCATGATTCACACCCTTATGTTAAGATTGTTTCTACATAACATTTAAGAAATCTTTTTGTGGCTTCCATTGTCAAAAATGTATTGAACAGTATTTTCCTAATTTTTTGGAAAGCTGTTTTTGCCTGAGCCATTCTGTATCTCACCTCTGTTGTATATCTCCCATCTGAGGTTAACATTGTTCCCAGATATTGAAATTCATTTACCTGTTTTAATATTGTTCCACTTGTCTTTATTGTGCATTGCGGTAGTGTCTTTTTCTTTATTGCTACCATTACTTCTGTCTTTCGCTATTGGGCCTGGGTCCTTTATTTTTGCTTCCCTTCACTATAATGTAACACTTTTTGTAATTCATTTTCACTCTTAGCGATTAAGCCCGTATCATCCGCATACCTGAGGTGATTTACATTATGACCACTAATTGTTATTCCAGGCATGTCCCTTATGTATTGGGTTTTCCAGGTATGTCCCTTAAAACAATATCACATGTTAGATAAATCTGCTGGCAGCTCACCATATGCGTTACATTCGAGTTTATCATCATAGATTACAATATAAACAAATGTGAGGGCTCTACCCCCTCCCCCTCGGATTGTGAGGCACTAAGCTGTAGCTTATTTAGACAAGGCTGTACATCTCTGCAGCAGTGGCAGCACATTCCATATACGTCATATTCGAGGGGTGATATAGCTCATTTTTTCCTTCAGTTTACTAGCAAAGTGTATCCGTTCACACTCCAGTAACACACTTTAATACGGACTACCTTTACTATTTTAATAAGCATCATATTACTCAAGCTCTCCTATTCTATTAATCTTTCTGTTCGCTCATAGCGGCCCTGGTTTGAACGCCCATCTCGATCTGTTGTGGCTACGCCACTGCCTGGTGAAGAATGGAGTATTCAGGTCGACACATCCACTTAATCCAGAACTAACTGGAGAAACTTGAGTTGTTCTTTAACTGAGTGACAGTGTTCCCTAGCGTTTGGCTTTTCGTGGCAAGGCGCTGTGCCACTGAGTACGGATTCGATCCTGCTTCGGTCGTATTGTTCTTTTTTTTTTCTGTTGTTGATTATTTGTCATTTTTTCCGAGTGCTGTAAACATTCCTCTTCCTCTGAATTGATTCGCTGATTATCGCCTCGGAAGTTTCCCTCTATAATAATATTCATTTATTATTATTTGTTTCCTTGATCGCCCACCTCGATCTCCTGTGGCTACGCCACTGCCTGGTGAATGGAGTATTCAGGTCGACACAGCCACTGAAGCCAGAACTAACTGGGTACGCTTGAGTTGTTCTGTGTATTTCACCAACTCAGTCAGGCCACTTGATCTGACTCTGAGTAGTACACATCGGCAGTGTTAACATAATTGCCAGTATTTGAAAGTACCACATTTAATGCAGCCAAAGTCTACCCCTTTTAGTAAGTAGAATCGTTTTTGTGTATGCACCCACTTGTGATCTTATTTAGTGATTTTATTAGTGTTTATTTAATTGTATTGCTTTTTTTTTCGCAAAATAAATTTACAATAACAAGGAACATTAGCGTTATATGTTAATAATATATATAATATAATAAAATGATTTTAACTGCCAGAAGAGCGAGATATCGAGAATTTATTTACTGTGCACAGCTGTTAAATTAAATAACAAAATAGTGTTTTAGTTACAGTTGTAGAAATACTGCAGTTTTTATATTGATTATCGTAGTCCATTCATTACACTTTCAACTTCATTCTAAGATTGTAATTTTATTATGGGGGTCGATTCTGTTCAGTGACACCAAACATAATTGTGCATTTGTTTTCTCATTTTTGGTGTTTGTTGATTTTTTTGTTGTTAATTGAATTCATTTAGTGTTTGTTGATTTTGTTGTTGATTGAATTCATTTAGTGTTTGTTGATTTTTGTTGTTGTTGATTGAATTCATTTAGTGTTTGTTGGTTTGTGTTGTTGTTGATTGAATTCATTTAGTGTTTGTTGATTTTTGTTGTTGATTGAATTCATTTAGTGTTTGTTGGTTTGTGTTGTTGTTGATTGAATTCATTTAGTGTTTGTTGATTTTTGTTGTTGATTGAATTCATTTAGTGTTTGTTGATTTTTTGTTTTGTTTTGATTGATTTCATTTAGTGTTTGTTGATTATTTGTTGTTGTTGATTGAATTCATTTAGTGTTTTTTTAATTTTAAAAAAAATTGAACTCATTTTTTAATGTTTGTTATTTGTTGTTGATTGAATTCATTTAGTGTTTGTTGAATTTTGTTGTTGATTGAATTCATTTAGTGTTTCTTGAATTTTGTTGTTGATTGAATTCATTTAGTGTTTGTTGAATTTTGTTGTTGATTGAATTCATTTAGTGTTTGTTGATTTTTTGTTTTGATTGAATTCATTTAGTGTTTGTTGATTATTTGTTGTTGATTGAATTCATTTGGTGTTTTTTTAATTTTGAAAAAAAATTGAACTCATTTAGTGTTTGTTGATTTTTTTGTTGATTGAATTCATTTAGTGTTTGTTGAATTTTGTTGTTGATTAAATTCATTTAGTGTTTGTTGATTTTGTTGTTGATTGAATTCATTTAGTGTTTGTTTAATTTTGTTGTTGATTGAATTCATTTAGTGTTTGTTAAATTTTTATTGTTGATTGAATTCATTTAGTGTTTGTTGAATTTTTTTTTGTTTTGATTGATTTAGTTTAGTGTTTGTTGATTATTTGTTTTGATTGATTTCATTTAGTGTTTGTTGATTATTTGTTGTTGTTGATTGAATTCATTTGGTGTTTTTTAAATTTTGTTTAAAATGAACTCATTTAGTGTTTGTTATTTGTTGTTGATTGAATTCATTTAGTGTTTGTTGAATTTTGTTGTTGATTGAATTCATTTAGTGTTTGTTGATTTTTTGTTTTGATTGAATTCAGTTAGTGTTTGTTGATTATTTGTTGTTGTTGATTGAATTCATTTGGTGTTTTTTTAATTTTTTTAAAATTGAACTAATTTAGTGTTTGTTATTTGTTGTTGATTGAATTCATTTAGTGTTTGTTGAATTTTGTTGTTGTTGATTGAATTTATTTAGTGTTTGTTGAATTTTGTTGTTGATTAAATTCATTTAGTGTTTGTTGAATTTTTTGTTGTTGATTGAATTCATTTAGTGTTTGTTGAATTTTGTTGTTGTTGATTGAATTCATTTAGTGTTTGTTGAATTTTGTTGTTGATTGACTTCATTTAGTGTTTGTTGAATTTTGTTGTTGTTGATGAATTCATTTAGTGTTTGTTGAATTTTTATATTAGTTCTAGTATGTTCTTGCAAAAGAAAAGCCTAGTAGATTAATCATAATGGACGCTTATAACAAAATATCCGCCCCCCCAAAAAAAAATATATATATATATATATATATCACCATCATCATGTGCCAAACCGGTTGGCATAGGCAATCATGTCCTTCCACAATTTTCTATCTACAGTGCATTGTATCAGTTCTGTTGTTGACTGTTTTACATGCCATGACACCGAACTACCCAGTATTTTCTCTTTTTGTCATCCGCGATCTCTTTTTCATTTTATTTTGCCAGTTGTAACCAAGTATTCCAACTTTTCTCTTCTCATGATATGCCCTAAAAAAATGTTGATTGTTTTTATCTGATGTTTTTTAGGAGTTCCCTTTTTGTGTTGGCCTCTTTGAGAATTTTCTCGTTGGGTCTTTTTAGCTGTCCATGGAACTTTCAACATTCTTCTGAAATATATATATGCCTTGAAAAATAATGCACTAACATCAAAACAAATAACACCAGGGCTAAAACTAATAATAGCAAAATGTTATAGCTTCTCAACATTCCTGTATGGTGCAGAAACATGGACATTAGACAAGAAAACAGAACATAAAAATGAAGCCTTTGAAATGTGGATATATAGAAGAATAGGAAGAATTAGATGGAAAGAAAAGAAAACAAACGATGAAGTCTTAAAACAACTAAACATGAAAAAAGAACTATTAAACATAATTAGAACAAGACAAATGTGACTTTTGGGGCATGTTAAAAGACACAACAGACTACTAAAAGTAATCTTGGATGGGAAAATACAAGGTAAATGAAAGTTAAGTAAAAAGTAAAGTACCACCGTCATGCCTAGTGGCGTATAGGGAAATATGGTGTTGGTGACCCTATATTTGGCAGTTCTTCAGCACATGATTTTTGGGGTAATGTGGTCAGTATTACGCCCGTGCTGCTTTACTTTCCCAGAAAAAATGAGGTACCCATTTAAGGCTGGGTGAATCCGGAAGCCGTCGGTTGGGATCGAACCCAACCCCTTGTCCTGTGTAGTCCAGTTCACTAACCACTGAGCTATCGCGGCTCCACAAGGTAAATGAGGCAGACCAAAACTAACATGGACGAGTAACATCAAAAGATGGACAAGTCAACCTATGACAACCTGCTCTATGAAAGCAAAAGACAGCGGAATGGTGCTCCATTGTAGCCAACCTTCGATGCGGAGGCGACACTCAATGATGATGATGATAGTATACAATATTTTAATTGACTCATCATCATCATCGAGTGCCTTCTCCGCAACGAAGGTTGGCTACCATGGATCGCCATTCTACTCTGTTTCTTGCTTTGATGGTGCAGGCTGTCATAGATTGACTTGTCCATCTTTGATATTACTCGTCCATGTTAATCTTGGTCTGCCTCTTTTACCTTGTATTTTTCCTTCTAATATTTCTTTTAGTCGGCTGTTGTCAATTAATTGACTAACTCATCGAATAATTAGCTGAGATGTGGTTTTTAAAAAGCATGCTTACAGTACCTTGACAACGAAAATAACAATCAATGATTTTGTACTAGAGAAAGCAGATAAAGTCAAGAAGATAATAAAAGAAATGAGGAAAAGACATTCCAGGTTTGTGGGCATGTGTGGGGAAGGGGTGGATGGAATACGTAGTGATAACATGAAAAATAGAAGGTCAGAGAGATAGAGGTAGACAATGGGAAAATAGAAGGTCGGAGAGACAGATGTTGCCAAAAAGGGAAAATAGAAGGTGGGAGAGATAGAGGTAGACAATAGGGAATATAGAAGGCGTGAGAGATAGGGGTAGACAATGGGAAAATAGAAGGTCGTAGAGATAGAGATAGACAAAAGGGAAAATAGAAGGTCAGGAAGATAGCGGTAAACAAAAGAGAAAATAGAAGGTCAGGGAGATAGAGGTAGACAAAAGGGTAAATAGAAGGTCAGGGAGATAGAGGTAGACAAAAGGGAAAATAGAAGGTCAGGGAGATAGAGGTAGACAAAAGGGAAAATAGAAGGTCAGGGAGATAGAGGTAGACAAAAGGGAAAATAGAAGGTCAGGGAGATAGAGGTAGACAAAAGGGAAAATAGAAGGTCAGGGAGATAGAGGTAGACAAAAGGGAAAATAGAAGGTCAGGGAGATAGAGGTAGTCAAAAGGGTAAATAGAAGGTCAGGGAGATAGAGGTAGACAAAAGGGAAAATAGAAGGTCAGGGAGATAGAGGTAGACAAAAGTGTAAAAATGCTGCATGGTTTGATTGCGTGGCGCAGGAAACAATTTAATGATATACTTTTTACATACGATCGATATTTTTGGAGCAAAATGACTGGGCATGGGCCAATATGAATGAATGGATTCAGAGCTTCTTTGGTGTCGGATATTCTATCTTCCACTAGAAATAATTTTACATGGGCAGCGATAACTTCAAATTACAAATAAATGTAAGACTTCAATCCAAAGGATTAAAGCCTATTGGGAATATGGTGTTTGCTCCTATATTTTTTAACGGCTAATGACACATTCAGGTGATATGTCCAGTATAACGCCAGGCCGCCATGATTTCACAAGAAGAATCTGGTTCCAATTTAAGCCTGGGTGAACCACGGGAGCCATCGATCGAGAACAAACCCGACCCCATCCATGGCCTTGGTAACCCAGTTCGCTAACTTCAAATCTATGACGTTGTAGACTTTAAATTTCGGGTTGTATTTCTGAAATGGGTAAAGTACACAGCAAAAATATCATTAGTAACGAGCTATGATTCAACTCTTGAAAGGGTGTCAGAAGAAGCAAAGAAGACTGCAGGAGGTAGCCGAATTGAAAGCGAATGATGGCCCAAAAGGTAAAAAAAAAAACTGGTTAGTCACGAGGCAAAATGCCAGCCTCAAGATAGAGAGGTTGTGGGTTCAAATCCTGGCTGCAGCATCATCATCATCAAGTGCTGTACCAGTTGGCGTAGGCGATCATGACTTTCCACAATCTTCTATCTACAGTGCATCGTGTCAGTTCTGTTGTTGATTGTTTTCCATGCCATGACACCAAGCTAATCAGTATTTTCTCTCTTTGTCGTCCACGATCTCTCTTTCCTTTTATTTTGCCAGTTGTAACCAAGTATTCCAACTTTCCTCTTCTCATGATGTGCCCGAAAAATGTTTCTTTTAGGCAACCGGCTGCATCAGTTGTGGTTTTTATTTATGATTTCTCTCTGCGGTGACCACCCTAGGTCTCATCTGCGAGGCCCGGCTTGAAACGTCAATTACTCATGGACGGAAACATTATGAGTACCTCTGAAGACTGAGTTATCATCTGCCTGTGCGGTGAGGGACCCCTGTGCTCACGGCTGCCAGGGAAAAACGAATTAACACGCAAAATTCAGTTCCTAGTCTCTAGGGACTTCGTCAGAGGTTTACGCTGGTGAACGCAAAAAAAAAAAAAAAAAAAAAATATCGACATCAAGTTACAGAAATGGAGTGAGGAAAGATTAGTTGCTAATGAGATCAATAAATGGAAAGCACCCACGAACATTTGTGCAAAATAAAACCTCGGTCGTGCCTCGTGTGGGATTTTCTGACAATATTGTGTTAGGGCCCGTATTATTTTGATATTCGATACATTTTTTTGTAATGCTAACACTGTGCAGAGACCGGATTTCAGAGTCAGATCTCATACAGAACACAATAGTCCATCGGAAAGAATCTCTGTCTCTAGTCAGATCTCATACAGAATACAATAGTCCATCGGAAAGAATCTCTGTCTCTAGTCAGATCTCCCACAGAACACAATAGTCCATCGGAAAGAATCTCTGTCTCTAGTCAGATCTCATACAGAACACAATAGTCCATCGGAAAGAATATCTGTCTCTAGTCAGATCTCCCACAGAACGTTGCATTCACTACAGCCCGTCTCAAAGAATCTCTGTCTCTAGCCAGATCTCCCACAGAACGTTACATTCACTACAGCCCGTCTCAAAGAATCTCTGTCTCTAGCCAGATCTCCCACAGAACGTTACATTCACTACAGCCCGTCTCAAAGAATCTCTGTCTCTAGCCAGATCTACCACAGAACGTTACATTCACTACAGCCCGTCTCAAAGAATCTCTGTCTCTAGCCAGATCTACCACAGAACGTTACATTCACTACAGCCCGTCTCAAAGAATCTCTGTCTCTAGCCAGATCTTCCACAGAACGTTACATTCACTACAGCCCGTCTCAAAGAATCTCTGTCTCTAGCCAGATCTCCCACAGAACGTTACATTCACTACAGCCCGTCTCAAAGAATCTCTGCCTCTAGCCAGATCTCCCACCTCTTCTGTTGTCATGTTCAAGGTCTGCTTGAAGTCACCTATATGGTCTGCCCCCGATGCGTCGTCCATGAACCATACCTTCCATTATTGTTCTTTCCAGCCCGCTGTGTCTTTTGACGTAGCCATAGTATTTTCATTTCCTCTGTAGAATGGTGTTTATAAGCCATTTCTTTTGCTTGCACTCACTCGATGACTTCGTCATCCGCCCTTAAAAGGTCGTTTAGTGGGCGTGTATACGTTGTGCTGTGGTTTGCAGTAGAACTGTGATAATTATATTTTTCGGCCCAACACATCCGATTTCAGTACAGCATTTTTGAGTACCGAGTTGCATTCCCTCTCGATTCCCACCCACTTTGCCAGTCTAGACTGGTTAGTCTGTTTCTGGTGGCACCACGAAGAGGTGGAGTAGGGTGTTTGTTGAAGACCTATGCTCCACAGGGAGCTGAAAGTGTGTGTTGAAGACCTATGCTCCACAGGGAGTTGAAAGTGTTTGTTGAAGACCTATGCTCCACAGGGAGCTTAAAGTGTTTGTTGTAGACCTATGCTCCACAGGGAGCTGAGAGTGTTTGTTGAAGACCTATGCTCCACAGGGAGCTGAAAGTGTTTGTTGAAGACCTATGCTCCACAGGGAACTGAAATTGTTTGTTGAAGACCTATGCTCCACAGGGAACTGAAATTGTTTGTTGAAGACCTATGCTCCACAGGGAGCTGAAAGACAGAAGAAGAAGAGCGTGTACCACTCGTCGGTGGGTTCTGCGTCATCACTTCAAGGGTTCCATCTACTCCTGGCTCATTTGTCTGACCCCTCATCAAGGACCTGTCCAGCTTGGGTGATCCTGCCAAGAACTAAATTCCCGCTGGCATAGCTCCTTGGATCCCGGACGTTCGGACAACCCGTGTTCGATTCCCGCTGGAAGCAGTGTGAACAGTACTCGTGGTTGGGAAAAATATACTCCCGCGGTCGACCCAGCCGCTGACAGAAATGGGTACCAGGGTAGTACTCTAAGAAGGTGAGGAATGCCGCCTCGCATCGTAAGTTTCGATGCTTGAAGCGACAATATCCAGAAGTCTCCGAACACTTCTGGATAGGCAAAAAAAAAAAGAGTAAAGTACCCCCCTCACGCCAAGTGGCGTATAGGGAAATATGGTGTTAGTGACCCTATATTTTACAGACCTTCAGCACATGATTTTTGGGGTAATGTGGTCAGTATTACGCCCGTGCTGCTTTACTTTCACAGAAAAAAAAATCCTGTACCCATTTAAGGCTGGGTGAACCCGGAAGCCGTCGGTTGGGATCGAACCCTACCCCTTGTCCTTTGTAGTCCAGTTCACTAACCACTGAGCTATCGTGGCTCCCTTCTGGATAGTCCTCCGAACACAAATGGATGAAAGCTCGCGTGCTAAAACGCCGATTCAAGCCCGGTACTTTACCTTGACCTTACCGGGGGCCGCACAAGCCCTCCTACCATAACAAGATGAACATAATGTGGAAAAAAGGGGGGGGGGATTTAAAAATAGACAAAAGAGAACAGAGAAGACATGGTTGATGAGTTTAACAGAAGACAGGAAGAAATAGTAACATTCTTGTTATAGGTGGACCTGTTTACTTAGTTACGCCTTAACCCATGAGCATTTTGAATTATTCGTCCTGGCACTTCCGATCTCATCACTGCATATTTCATAGAGTCTTTGATCCCTATTCTCTTACCAAGAAACTGGGTTGCCCATTTTAGACACATCAACATGGGGAACACAACGAGCCTTCAATAAACGTTATGAGAACACCAGACTCAAGGGCAAAGCACAAAAAAAATGGATTGATGGAATATTAGAAACACTAGGAAATATAACAGCAGGAGAGGCCAACAGAAGAGCAAAAGATGGATTGATGGAATATTAGAAACGCTAGGAAATATAACAGCAGGAGAGGCCAACAGAAGAGCAAAAGATGGATTGATGGAATATTAGAAACGCTAGGAAATATAACAGCAGGAGAGGCCAACAGAAGAGCAAAAGATGGATTGATGGAATATTAGAAACACTAGGAAATATAACAGCAGGAGAGGCCAACAGAAGAGCAAAAGTTGGATTGATGGAATATTAGAAACACTAGGAAATATAACAGCAGGAGAGGCCAACAGAAGAGCAAAAGATGGATTGATGGAATATTAGAAACACTAGGAAATATAACAGCAGGAGAGGCCAACAGAAGAGCAAAAGATGGATTGATGGAATATTAGAAACACTAGGAAATATAACAGCAAGAGAGGCCAACAGAAGAGCAAAAGATGGATTGATGGAATATTAGAAACACTAGGAAATATAACAGCAGGAGAGGCCAACAGAAGAGCAAAAGACCACAAATTATATCTTCCTTCGAGGCTGAAAGGAAAACGAGGAAGGAAAGAAGAAGAAGATGGGAAAATATAGGGAGTACTCCGGAAAAAAAATTCAGAAATAATCAACAGAAAACGAAACAAAGAGTAATAGACAAACTAAAACATGATCGAGCCCGTACTCCTGAATACAGCGCCTTGCCAAGATGAGATTATGCATTACGGTACACAGTCAACTAAGCAACCCAAACAAGTAGCTATCATTGGCAATGTCTTTCACGCATGTGTAATCACGACTATAGTATAGGGTTACGATCACAACTCGGAAATACATTCGATATCTGTAATTAAAATCATCATCATCATCGAGTGCCGTCTCCGCAACGAAGGTTGGCTACCATGGATCGCCAATACACTCTGTTTCTAGCTTTGATGTTGCAGGTTGTCCTAGATTGACTTGTCCATCTTTTGATGTTACTCGTCCATGTTAGTCTTGGTCTGCCTCTACCTCTTGTACCTTGTATTTGTTACCTTGTATTTTCCCTTCCAATATTACTTTTATTAGGCTGTTGTGTCTTTTAACGTGCCCCAAAAATGTCATTTGTCTTGTTCTAATTGTGTTTAGTAGTTCTCTGTTTACTTTTAGTTGTTTTAAAACTTCATCATTTGTTTTCTTTTCCCTCCATCCAATTCTACCTATTCTTCTGTAAATCCACATTTCAAAGGCTTCAATTTTCTGTTCTGTTTTCTAGTCTAATGTCCATGTTTCTGCGCCATATAGGAATGTTGAGAAGACATAACATTTTGCTATTCTTAGTTTTATTCCTGGCTTTATTTGTTTTGATGTTAGTATGTTCTTCATAGTAAAAGTAAAGTACCCCCGTCACGCCAAGTGGCGTATAGGGAAATATAGTGTTAGTGACCCTATATTTTACAGACCTTCAGCACATGATTTTTGGGGTAATGTGGTCAGTATTACGCCCGTGCTGCTTTACTTTCCCAGAAAAAGTCGGTACCCATTTAAGGCTGGGTGAACCCGGAAGCCGTCGGTTGGGATCGAACCCTACCCCTTGTCCGTGGTAGTCCAGTTCACTAACCACTGACCTATCGCGGTTCCATGTTCATCATGGCATTAAAATTACATTTTGCCATTCCTATTCTTTTGTTTGTTTCAGTTTTACATTTTCCACTGGTTATCTGTAATTAAAAGATCTCTATAATAAGATTCCGCTCATAATAATATCCATTTACAACTATTTGGCTCCTGAAAGAATAGGGGTTGGGTTGTCTAGGGTTCGACGTTGGCTTCAGGGCAAGGACAAGAAGGACCCGGGTTTAAACCCCACCAAAAGCGAAGGTGGTTTTTCAAAAATTAATTCGTGGATTCTTTATAATGTTATCCTCCCCTGATCTCTTGAGTAGTGAGATCCGATGATTAGCCCTCTCAGGTAATGAGATCCGATGATTAGCCCTCTCAGGTAATGAGATCCGATGGTTAGCCCTCTCAGGTTGTGAGATCCGATGATTAGCCCTCTCAGGTAGTGAGATCCGATGATTAGCCCTCTCAGGTAGTGAGATCCGATGATTAGCCCTCTCAGGTAATGAGATCTGATGGTTAGCCCTCTCAGGTAGTGAGATCCGATGATTAGCCCTCTCAGGTAGTGAAATCCGATGATTAGCCCTCTCAGGTAATGAGATCCGATGGTTAGCCCTCTCAGGTAGTGAGATCCGATGATTAGCCCTCTCAGGTTGTGAGATCCGATGATTAGCCCTCTCAGGTAGTGAGATCCGATGATTAGCCCTCTCAGGTAGTGAGATCAGATGATTAGCCCTCTCAGGTAGTGAGATCAGATGATTAGCCCTTTCAGATAATATGAGGTCCCGTGTGCATTCGCGCACGTTAAAATCGAAAAGAACAAAATTGTCAACAAAAACCTACCCACGCCGTGGATCCCCCCAACCCGTGCGACGGAGTTCGTGCACATGGGCCAGGATTCTGCAGGGGGATATCACAGCACCTATAGATTCGTTCGGTGTGCTGTGACGATGATCTTAACAACAAATCATCATCATCAAGTACCGGGCCTACTGGCGTAGTTGACCATGTCTCTCCACAACTTTCGATCTCGACAGTTATTTTTCATTTCTGTTGTTGACCTTCTGCCAAGCCATTCTCTTAAGCTGTCTGGTATCTTTTCTCTTTGCTTCCCTCTATTTCTTCGTCACTCAATTTTTCCAGTTGTCACAATATATTCCAGCTGTTCCCTTCTCATTACATGGCCAAAAAATGATGATTGTTTCTTCCTATTATTAGAAATTAGCTCTCTTTTTGCTCTGACCTCTTTCAGAATGTTTTCATTACTCTTCTTAGCTGTCCATGGTATTCTCAACATTCTTCTGTAAAACCACATTTCTACAGACTCCATTGATTTTCTTGTCTGTTGTCCTATTGTCCAAGATTCACATCCATATGTTAAAACTGGTTCTACATGACATTTAAGAAATCTTTTTCTTGTTTCTATAATCAAAAATAACAAAGAAAAAGACATCACCTCAGTGCAAGATAAAGACAAGTGGAACAATATTAAAAAAGATAAATGAATTTAAATATTTGGGAACTTTGTTAACCTCAGACGGAAGATGTACAACAAAGGTGAGATGCAGAATGGCTCAGGCAAAAAGCAGCTTTCCAGAAAATGAGGAAGATACTATGCAATCCATATTTGACAATAGAAACAAGAAAAATAGTTCTTAAATGTTATGTAGAGCCAGTATATGTATAATGTTATGTAGAGTTCCAATATTAGGAAGAATCAATCATCATTTTTTGGCCATGTAATGAGAAGAGAACAACTGGAATATATTGTAACAACTGGGAAAATTAAGAGACGAAGAGATAGAGGGAAGCGAAGAGAGAAAATACCAGACAGCTTAAGAGAATGGCTTGGCGGAAGGTCAACAACAGAAATGATAAAGAACTGTTGCGATCGAAAGTTGTGGAGAGACATGATCACCTACGCCAGTAGGCCCGGACTTGATGATAATGATTGTCAAAAATGGATTGCATAGTATCTTCCTCCTTTTTTTTTTGGAAAGCTGATTTTGCCTGAGCCATACTGCATCTCACCTCTGTTGTACACCTACCATCTGAGGTTAACAACAAATATACAAACACTAATACAGGCTTGATCAACTATGACACACCCACAGCTCTCAAATTCCTACTATACAAGCAACACATGTCAAAATAGTTAAATAGCCTCTCCTTGAACATTGATGACTGTCAATCAATATAAGCCAGGCCTGGCCTGAATTTCCACATTTGAAATAAGGGCCCTGTGAAAAGTAATTAAGTGGGGAACTATACCTTTCTGTGTTTGCTTTCTGAAAATAGACTGGCCTTATTAAGTGTACGCTCGTATTTGGCTTTGTATTTACTGCTTTCTTTGTTATTTATTTCTCTTTCTTTGTCGTTTATTTTCTCATTGTTGACCCGTCACATTATCCACATAATGATATATATGTCCTCCTCTATTTTCATATCTTCTGCTTCATCATCTTCTTTTCCATCTTCATCATCATCATCATCATCAAATCTTATTGTTCTTTTCCTTTTTCTCCTTTACTTTATTCATCTACCTCTTATCCATCAACTTAATCATCTTCTACTTTTCATCCTCCATTTTCATTATCTCCTGCTTCATCATCACCATCTTTTTCATGGACATCACCTTCTCCTCCTCTTCTCCTTCTTCACGATATTTATAATCTTCTTCCTCTTCTTATCGCTTTCTTCTTCTTCATCAACACCCTACTCATCTTCTTCTTAATCAATATCCTACTCATCTTCTTCTTAATCAATATCCTACTATCTTCATCTTCATCAACATCCTACTCATCTTCTTCTTCATCAATATCCTACTATCTTCATCTTCATCAACATCCTACTCATCTTCTTCTTCATCAATATCCTACTCATCTTCTTCTTCATCAATATCCTACTCATCTTCTTCTTCATCAATATCCTACTCATCTTCTTCTTCATCAACATCCTACTCATCTTCTTCTTCATCAATATCCTACTCATCTTCTTCTTCAACAATATCCTACTCATCTTCTTCTTCATCAATATCCTACTCATCTTCTTCTTCATCAATATCCTACTCATCTTCTTCTTCATCAACATCCTACTCATCTTCTTCTTCATCAACATCCTACTCATCTTCTTCTTCATCAATATCCTACTCATCTTCTTCTTCATCAACATCCTACTCATCTTCTTCTTCATCAATATCCTACTCATCTTCTTCTTCATCAATATCCTACTCATCTTCTTCTTCATCAATATCCTACTCATCTTCTTCTTCATCAATATCCTACTCATCTTCTTCTTCATCAATATCCTACTCATCTTCTTCTTCATCAACAACCTACTCATCTTCTTCTTCATCAACATCCGACTCATCTTCTTTTCTTCTTCATTAACATCCGACTCATCTTCTTCTTCATCATCACCTCTTCTTCTACTTTATCATAATTGCTTCTTTATCGCTTTCTTCTTCATCAACATCCTACTCAATTTCTTCTTCATCATCACCTTCTTTTTTTTTCTATTTTATCATTATCTCTTCTTTATCGCTTTCTCCTTCTCCATCAACATCCTACTATCATCTTCTCCATCAACATCCTACTATCATCTTCTTCATCAACATCCTACTATCATCTTCTTCATCAACATCCTACTATCATCTTCTTCATCAACATCCTACTATCATCTTCTTCATCAACATCCTACTATCATCTTCTTCATCAACATCCTACTATCATCTTCTTCATCAACATCCTACTATCATCTTCTCCATCAACATCCTACTATCATCTTCTCCATCAACATCCTACTATCATCTTCTCCATCAACATCCTACTATCATCTTCTCCATCAACATCCTACTATCATCTTCTCCATCAACATCCTACTATCATCTTCTCCATCAACATCCTACTATCATCTTCTCCATCAACATCCTACTATCATCTTCTTCATCAACATCCTACTATCATCTTCTTCATCAACATCCTACTATCATCTTCTCCATCAACATCCTACTATCATCTTCTTCATCAACACCCTACTATCATCTACTTCATCAACATCCTACTACCATCTTCTTCATCAACATCCTACTATCTTCTTCATCTTAATCATCACCTTCTTCTTTATTAATTGAGACGTAACCTGGCTAATCACTTTCACGAAATGTGTAGTCCACCTCAAGTTTCCCTGGACACTCACAACAATCACTAACAACAATGACTGTCACATGATCGCCGTGTATGCGACAGACCCCCTGTGCTGTAGGTCATGGTCTATGTGTGCCCGCATGAGCGCATTTGTTCCAGTTTAAAATTGTTGGCGGTGTGCTAGTTGAGTGTGTTGTAGCCAGTACTGTCAATTTTGATGTTAACCTCTGGTAGTAGAGCATCGCTATCTTCAATAACTGTCTGCTGGCAATGGTGATCATGTCGCATCGTAGCTTTCTATATATAAACATGTTTTGGTGTTTTTCTTTCTTTCTTTGTCTTTCTTTCTTTCTTTCATTCTTTCTTTCTTTCTTTCTCCCCCCCCTCTCCCCCCTCTCTCTCTTTCTTTTCTTTCTTTCTTTCTCACTCTCTCTCTTTCTTTCTTTCTTTCTTTCTTTCTTTCTTTCTTTCTTTCTTTCTTTCTTTCTTTCTCTCTCCCCCCTCTCTTTCTTTCTTTCTTTCTATCTCACTCTCTCTCTTTCTTTTCTTTCTTTCTTTCTCACTCTCTCTCTTTCCTTTTTCTTTCTTTCTTTCTCCCTCTCTCTCTCTTTCTTTTTATCTTTCTTTCTTTCTCAGTCTCTCTCTTTCTTTTCTTTCTTTCTTTCTCCCTCTCTCTCTTTCTTTTTTCCCCCCCCTCTCTCTCTTTTTCTTTTTTTCTCCCTCTCTCTCTCTTTTTCTTTTTTTTTCCCTTTCTTTCTCCCTCTCTCTCTCTCTCTTTTCTTTCTTTCTTTCTTTCTTTCTTTCTCCCTCTCTCTTTCTTTTGTTTTCTTTCTTTCTTTTTTATTTCTTTCTCCCTCTCTCTCTCTCTTTATTTCTTTCTATCTTTCTTTCTTTCTGTCCTCTCTCTCTTTCTTTCTTTTCTTTCTTTTTTTGTAGCCACGTCCCTTCACAACATTCTTTCTGTTAATCAGTTCTGTTTTGTGACCTTTTCTATTCACAACAATCGAGCTATAAATCAGTTAATTCTTTCTTTTTTTAAATATGAAAACCATGTCCCTTCACAACATTCTCTCTCTATATCTGTTAATTGGTTTTCTTTCTTTCTTTCTTTCTTTCTTTCTTTCTTTCTTTCTTTCTTTCTCTGTATATGGTAATCATGTCTCTTCACAACTTTCTATCTCTAAAATAAAACATGTGAGTGCACGGAGATTTGCTTAGAAGTGATCCAGAAACAATCACAAGAACAGCCTGGGCTTCGATGGGAGGGACAAGAACAAGAGTCACCTGGCACAGGTCACTAGAAACAAATGAATAGTGTGAGCCAGACATGGGGAACACAGCAACGAGTGGCCACGGACCGTACGAAGTGCTTTTATAATGTCTCGTTAGACACCACAAGACATCAATTATTTTGTTAGAGATGGGAAGATAGATGGGCGACAAGAGAGAAGAGAAATGGAAGACAAGAAGAGAGAAATTGAAGATGAATTAGAAACATGAGAGAAAAAGAAGATGAGTTAGAGAAATAGAAGATGAGATAGAGAAATGATAGAAATTGAGGATGCGGTAAAGACATGAGAGAAATAGAAGATGAGATAGAGAAATGATAGAAATTGAGGATGCGGTAAAGACATGAGAGAAATAGAAGAGGAGATAGAGAAATGAGGGAAATAGAAAATGAGTTAAAGAAATTAGAGAAATTGAAGATGAGTTAGAGAAGTGAGAAAAAAAAGTAATATGAGTTGGAGATATAAGAGAAATGGAAGATGAGTTAGCGAAATGAGAGAAATTTAAGATGAATTAGAGAAATGGAAGATGAGTTACAGAAATGAGAGAAATTTAAGATGAATTAGAGAAATGAAACATGAATTAGAGAAATGGAAGATGAGTTAGAGAAGTGAGAAAAAAGGAAGATGAGTTTGAGATATAAAAGAAATGGAAGATGAATTTAGATAAATGAGAGAAATTTAAGATGAATTAGAGAAATGAGAGAAATGGAAGATGAATTCGAGAAATGGAAGATGAGTTAGAGAAGTGAGAAAAAAGGGAGATGAGTTGGAGATATAAGAGAAATGGAAGATGCGTTATAGAAATGAAAGATGAGTTAGAGAAGTGAAAAAAAAATAAAGATGAGTTGGAGATATAAGAGAAATGGAAGATGCGTTATAGAAATGAAAGATGAGTTAGAGAAGTGAAAAAAAAATAAAGATGAGTTGGAGATATAAGAGAAATGGAAGATGCGTTATAGAAATGAGAGAAATGGAAGATGAGTTAGAGAAATGAGAAAAATGGAAGATGAGTTAGAGAAATGAGAAAAATGGAAGATGAGTTAGAGAAATGAGAAAAATGGAAGATGAGTTAGAGAAATGAGAAAAATGGAAGATGAGTTAGAGAAATGAGAAAAATGGAAGATGAGTTAGAGAAATGAGAAAAATGGAAGATGAGTTAGAGAAATGAGAGAAATAGAAGACGAATTAGGGAAATGAGAAATGGAAGATGAGTTAGAGAAATGAGAGATATAGAAGATGAGTTAGAGAAATGAGAGATATAGAAGATGAGTTAGGGAAATGGAAGATGAGTTAGAGAAATGAGAGAAATAGAAGATGAGTTAGAGATACGAGAGAAATAGAAGATGAGTTAGAGAAATGAGAGATATAGAAGATGAGTTAGGGAAATGGAAGATGAGTTAGAGAAATGAGAGACATAGAAGATGAGTTAGGGAAATCGAAGATGAGTTAGAGAAATGAGAGAAATAGAAGACGAGTTAGGGAAATGGAAGACAAAAAAAGAAAAACATGGAAGATGAGTTAGGGGAAGGAGAGAAATGTAAGACGAGTTAGAGAAATGATGGAAAATGTAAGATGAGTTAGAGAAATTATAGAAAATGAAGATGAGTTAGAGAAATGATGGAAAATGTAAGATGAGTTAGAGAAATGATGGAAAATGAAGATGAGTTAGAGAAATGATGGAAAATGAAGATGAGTTAGAGAAATGATGGAAAATGAAGATGAGTTAGAGAAAGGAGAGAAATGGAAAATACGTTAGAGAAATGAGAGAAAAAGAAAACAAGAAAAATGGAAGACTAGAAAGGAGAAAAATGGATTGATGGCGTTAAAAATGTGGACAGGGAAAACATTGGAACAAATCGACAACTATGGCCCACCGAAACAAGCCTGCACGAGACAGACTATGGTGAACCGGTGAATGCCTCAAATGCACCATCTTGTTCGTGACGCATAACTGCATCTTGCTTGCTTGCGTTCGCCCCATAACTAATGGAGCGTACCTGTACATCATCCGCCCCTAAAAGGACGTTAAGTGGGCGTGTCTGCGTTGTGTTGTGGTTTGCAGTATAACTGTGATATTTGCGCCTTTCGGCCCAAAACATCAGACTTCAGCATGACATTTTTGAGTAGCGGGTTGTCTTCCCTCTTCGATCCCTGCTCGCTTGGCCAGACTAGACAGGTTAGTCTGTTACTGGAGGCACCGCGGAGAGGTGAAGCAGGGTCTGGATGGTTCTGGTTCACCAATCCTGGCGCAAGCCATCAGCCGTGGGTCGTTGACAACTTCCAGCTCTGGTGTTGTGAGGTGCTCCTTCGCCTCCATAAATGCATCTGATCGCTGAAGAAGAAGAAAAAGAAGAAGAAGACGAAGAAGATGAAGACGACGAAGAAGAAGACGAAGAAGATGAAGACGAAGAAGATGAAGACGACGAATAAGAAGACAAAGAAGAATAAGAAGACGAAGAAGACGAAGAAGAAGAAGAAGATGAAGACGAAGAAGAAGAAGAAGATGAAGACGAAGAAGACGAAGAAGAAGAAGAAGATGAAGACGAAGAAGATGGAGAAGAATAAGAAGACGAAGAAGAATAAGAAGAGGAAGAAGATGAAGACGAAGAAGAATAAGAAGAGGAAGAAGATGAAGACGAAGAAGACGAAGAAGAATAAGAAGACGAAGAAGAAGAATAAGAAGACGAAGAAGAAGAAGACGAAGAAGAATAAGAAGACGAAGAAGAATAAGAAGACGAAGAAGAAGAATAAGAAGACGAAGAAGAAGAAGACGAAGAAGAAGAATAAGAAGACGAAGAAGAAGAAGACGAAGAAGAAGAAGACGAAGAAGAAGAATAAGAAGACGAAGAAGAAGAAGACGAAGAAGAAGAATAAGAAGACGAAGAAGAATAAGAAGACGAAGAAGAATAAGAAGACGAAGAAGAAGAAGACGAAGAAGAAGAATAAGAAGACGAAGAAGAATAAGAAGACGAAGAAGAATAAGAAGACGAAGAAGAATAAGAAGACGAAGAAGAAGAATAAGAAGACGAAGAAGAATAAGAAGACGAAGAAGAATAAGAAGACGAAGAAGAATAAGAAGACGAAGAAGAAGAAGACGAAGAAGAATAAGAAGACGAAGAAGAAGAAGACGAAGAAGAATAAGAAGAGGAAGAAGATGAAGACGAAGAAGAATAAGAAGACGAAGAAGAAGAAGACGAAGAAGAATAAGAAGACGAAGAAGAAGAAGACGAAGAAGAATAAGAAGACGAAGAAGAAGAAGAAGACGAAGAAGAATAAGAAGAGGAAGAAGATGAAGACGAAGAAGACGAAGAAGAATAAGAAGACGAAGAAGAAGAATAAGAAGACGAAGAAGAAGAAGACGAAGAGGAAGAAGACGAAGAAGAAGAAGACGAAGAAGAATAAGAAGACGAAGAAGAATAAGAAGACGAAGAAGAATAAGAAGAGGAAGAAGAATAAGAAGACGAAGAAGAATAAGAAGAGGAAGAAGAATAAGAAGACGAAGAAGAAGACGAAACCTAAATACAGGAACAATGCGTATCATATTAGTTCAGGAGGCGAAGGCGCGCCTCCCAGCACTAGAGCTGGAAGTTGTCAGCGACTCATAGTTGATGGCTTGCGCCAGAATCGGTGAACCAAAACCATCCAGACCCTGCTCCACCTCTCTGCGGTGCCTCCAGTAACAGACTAACCTGTCTAGTCTGGCCAAGCGAGCAGGGATCGAAGAGGGAAGACAACCCGGTACTCAAAAACGTTGTGCTGAAGTCGGATGTGTTGGGCCGAAAGGCGCAAATATCACAGTGTTACACTGCAAACTACAACACAACGCAAACACGTCCACTTAACGTCCTTTTAAGGGCGGATGACGAAGACGAAGTCTACAGTCTACGAATACTCTAGAATACTTTAGTCATCGGGCGAACGCAACCAACCAACCAACCATATTAGTTCCGCAAAGACTAGCAAGGGAGTTAATTGTTCAGACAAGATATAAATTCACATGTCAACAGTTATCTCTCATAGAGCGACTCGGAACACACACACAAACTACAGCATCACAGGACAATTACGTGTCATCCATGCTGTGCACACACTGATACTGTGTTGATAACAAGTGAGAAATGTGTCACCAACAAGACATGTCGTGTAGGTTCCACGCCATGAAGGGACCTGACCTAATGCGCGCGGGGTCACGCCAAAATGTAGCTCGCTTCAATTGAGCAGGGGCGTAGTAAACAAATGTTGATGGGGGGGGGGGGGGGGGGAAGAGATGTCTTTAAGAGATTAAATTAATTATAATTTCGCCATATTAATTGTTAATGGTGAGTTTTTAACCATTCTGTGCACAATTATATGCATTTTAATGTTGAGGGTATGTATTTCGTGCTATATACAACTTTCATGTGCGTTGCCTTCAAATGATTCTGAACATCAAATGGCAGGACAAAGTAACCAACTCTAATGTCTTACAACGAGCCAAACTCGTATGTATCATGGCAACACTTAGGAGTCGTAGGCTAAGATGGCTGGGTCATATAAGAAGAATAGCAAATAATCGTATTCCCAAACAAATATTGTATGGCGAAGTTAAGGACGGAAAGAGACTAAAGGGCAGACCAATGCTGAGATATAAAGATGGATGTAGGGTTTCTTGAGATAATCCTCTCTCTATCAGTGAAAGAAACTGGAAAAATATGGCTGCAGATCGTAGCACATTGAGAACAAAAACAAACAGAAAATGACACAGTAACTTCCGAGGTAGTGTTGATATCAAATTCAGAAGACAGGGGACTGGTTGGTCTCAAGGCAAGACGCCGGCCTCGAGACAGAGAGCTTGTGGGTTCAATTCCCGGCTGCACCGGTTGGGATTTTAATTTATGATTTTTCTCAGCGGCAACCACCCCTGGTCTCAGCAGCGAGGCCCGGCTTGAAATGTCAATTATTCATCGACAGAAAAAAATATGAGTAACCTCCGAAGTCGGAGTTATCTGCCTGTGCGGCGAGGGACCACTGTGCACACGGCTGCCAGGGGGAAAACGGATTAACACGCAGAATTCAGTTCCTAGTCTCTAGGGACTTCGTCAGAGGTGAAAGCTTGTGAATGCAAAAAAAAAAAAAAAATAAATAAATAAATAAAAAATAAATAAATAAAATAAATACAGAAGACAAAGGCGCAGGAGAAAGAAGGCAAAGCAAGGCACCACGAATACATCTTGTTCATTGTGTGGATGGATCTATCTAATATTGACAGTCAGCCACAAGAGAAGCTGTTCAGCAAAGCAGCAATCAGGATTTTTTTAAAAAGAAGGTAAAGTACCCACTTCACGCCAAGTGGCATATAGAGAACATAGTGTTGGTGACCATAAATGTTACAAACCTTCGGCACATGATTTTTGGGGTAATGTGGTCGGTATTACGCCCGTGCCGCTATACTTTCCCAGAAAAGAATCCCGTACCCATTAAAGGCTCGGTGAACCGGAAGCCATCGGTTGGGATCGAACCCTACCTCTTGTCCTTTGTAGTCCAATTCACTAACCACAGAGCTATCGCGGCTCAAGCATTCAGCATAAGACACTCATATTTTTACCAACTTACTGACCTATCATGATTGCTTGGCGTCTGTCAAGATGTCAAAGAACATATTATGTAAATCATGCCTAATATAAAACTAGGAGAAATACCTCTACTAGACGTACAATCTTACATATATCTGGGCAGTAATATAGATAAAGAGTGAGGAACAGAAAATGATACCAAAATAAGGATATCAAAAGCAAGAGGAGCTTTCATTGCACTGGGAAACATATGGAAATCCAAAGAAATTAGGTTAAATACAAAAATAAAAATTTTCAACTCAAATGTTAAGGCGGTCCTATTATATGACTGTAAAACATGGAGAACAACAAAATTGATCATCAGGAAGGTACAGACTTTCATTAATGGATGCTTACGCAGAATAAAAGGATGGAAATGGCAGGACAAAATCACTAACATAGAATTATGGAAATGTACCAGTCAAACACCAGTGGATAAAGAGATACAGCGAAGACGATGGCGCTGGATAGGACACACACTGCGGAACCCAACTTAGAGTATTACACAACAGGCCCTTTTTTGGAATCCCCAGGGGAAAAGACAAAGAGGAAGACCAAGGAATTCTTGGAGAAAACAGATGGAAGCAGAAATGAAGATGATGGGGAAGACATGGAATGATCTTAAAAGAATGGCAAAAAAACAGAACGACTTGGAAAGTATTTGTTGAAGACCTATGCTCCACTGGGAGCTAAAAAGTTAGAAGAAGATGCTTAATATATTCATGTTCTTACATGAGAAAGAAAAACTAAACATCATAATAGATAATACTACTCTGAAGCAAGTTGACAATCTTAAATATCTGGATAGCACGTTAACACAAGACAATAACCAAGAGACAGAGATAGATATAAGGTGTAACAAAGCATGCCAAGTTATAGGCCAAGTATCAACACTATTGAAAAACAAAGCAATAACTACGGAAGCAAAAAGGGCAATATACAAATCCATTTTTCTACCAACTCTGAGTTATCAGTGCCAGAATTGGACGTTGGACTCTAGAACAATAAGAAAGATAACGACCACCGAAATGAAATGTGTCAGAAGAATGGCAGGAAACAGCTTAAGGGACAGAGTAAGAAACACCGACCTGAGGAAGAAACTCGAAAATGAACCAGCCATCGAATACATAAATAAACAACAGATAAATTGGTTCGGCCACATAACAAGATAAAAAGAACTAAAAATGACGCAAAGAGCCTTAAACAAACGCTACGAAAACGCCAGATTAAGAGGAAGACCGAGAAAGAGATGGATAAAGGGAATACTAAAGTCACTAGGAGGGATAACACCAGAAGAGGCCAACAGAAGAGCAAAGAATCGCAGATTGTATCTCCCCTCGACGCCAACGGCAATGGAGGAAGGATAGAAGAAGATGAAAAAGACATGAGACGGCAGGAATTACATGGGTGAGTTAATTGGAGAGGTCTCTCTCTCTCTCTGTCTAACTAAATACGTGGACATGAAGAAATCCTTTAAGGTCAATGTTTATTTCATTAGTCCTTTGAGAACCATCATCATTATTGAGTGCCGTCTCCGCATCGAAGGTTGGCTACCATGGAGCGCCATTCCACTCTGTCTCTTGCTTTGATGGTGCAGATTGTCATAGCCTGACTTTTCCATCTTTTGATGTTACTCGTCCATGTTAGTTTTGGTCGGCCTCGTTTACTTTACATTTTCCCTTCCTAGATTACTCTTAATAGGCTGTTCCTTTAACATGCCCCAACAATTTCATTTGTCTTGTTTGAATTGTGTTTCTCTCTCTGCGATCAGGACTCAATCAGAGTAGGACTCCAGACTCTCGCACGAAGACAGCTGTCTGTTTAAGCCTGTTAGATCCACTCTGATTGAATACCTGTTAAAACATTGCACTGTGTTCTGCGCCAGTGGCCCAGTGCATCCGATTTCAGCCAGCATTTTGTTCAGGTTTGCTTTCCTTAGCCTTTGATTGTCCCCAATCTTCCTGTAAGGCAGCAGATGATCTTTTCAGTAGGGGGATTCTGCCCTTAGATGGTCGTCCTTCCCAGGTTTACGAGCACCATCTGCCCGAGTCACTAGAGGTGACTAACACAGACATGTGACTTGTAATATGAGGAAACTGCAACCAGGAACACTTTTCATGCACAGCCTCCAACTGTTCCCGCCGCCTATCCACCATATACCGATAATTCACGTCCTCTTAAAATTGATGATCGTCGTAGCAATTGATGATGTTAGGCCGTCGTTGATGACTCCAATTCCGAACATAGAGACACACAGACGTCAAATTGTGTTTAGATTCAATCTTGTCCAGCAGAGCTCATGAAATAAGGAAAGCTATTGCAACCCTCCATAAAAATTTGTACCGTCCGTTCCCGATAAAACAACCATGATAACATTGTCTTCATTCTTTTCTTATTTTTCCTTTTTCCTTTTTATTCTTTATCTTCTTCACTCTTCTTTCTTTCTTCTTCAATCTTCTTTCTTTCTTCTTCCTCTTTATCTCTTTTTTTCTTACTATTTTTCTTTCTTCTCCTCTTTTTTCTTTCCTCATCCTTTTCATCCTTCTTTTTCACAATTCTTCATCTTTTTCTTGGCTGTAGTTTGACTCAACAATGCACACTCCTTTTGGTGGCTTAAAAGGAAACAACAAAGCGCATCGATTTGAATAATCCGTTTGCATTTATATCAGAGTGTTATAAGTCTGGCCCTTACTATTCATTTACTTCCAGTGTTCTCCGTCTTGACCTTATTTTCTCTAGTCCTTCCTCGTATGATGAAGATCTTTCAATGTTCTTGAATCTTTACTTAGTACGCGACATATTCAACTCCAGCATCTCCCCGTGTACATCTCCTCGTGTACATCTCCTCGTGTACATCTCCTAATGTACATCTCCTCTAAAACAGTTATCTTTTGTTTATTTATTTTGGGATACATTGAGAGACGAAGAGATAGAGGAAAGCAAAGAGAAAGGATACCAGACAGCTTAAGAGAATGGCTTGGCAGAAGATCAACAGCGGAAATGATAAAAAACTATCAAGATCAAAAGTTGTGGAGAGACATGATCACCAACGCCAGCAGGCCCGTTACTTGATGATGATGATGATTTTGGTCTAAAATATCAGAGCACTTCCCCCAGGTACAGCAATCCACCCCTCCGATAAAAGATTATTGTGTACGCCCTTGATTTGAGTTTATTCAAACGTCTCTTTGTGTGTTGTAAATTGAGCGAATCTACTGTATCCCCTATGTCGTGCATTTGTTTCTTTGCTGACACCCAGGGCTAGTTATGAAAGCTCTATTCGTTTCGTGACACATCGTTTCAGTCGGGTATGTATAGTCTAGTCACACTAGTAGCATATACTGGTGTTACGCCTTATATTGTTGTTTGTCAGTGACACTGGTTGGTTTGCTCATTTGTGGCTTTCCGTCTTTTTTTTTTTTTTTTTTTTTTTTTTTTTTTTTTTTTTACATTTGCCTTTCAGCGTCCAGGGGGGGGGGGGGGGGTGGATATAATTTGCGGTCGTTTGCTCTTCTGTTGGCCTCTGCTGCTGTTATGTTTCCAGGTGTTTCTAATATTGCATCAATCCAATTTATTTCGTTCTCGGCCAGGTGGTCTCACAACGGCTATTGAAGGTTCGTTGTGTAGTGTTTTGATCTTTCTGCCTCATCAGGGGGCCAAACCATTTTATCTGTTGTTTATTTATGTATTCTATCTCTTCTTCTACCTTTCAGCTCCCTGTGGAGCATAGGTCTTCAACAAACACTATCCAAGTCGTTCTGTTTCTTGCCATTCTTTTAAGATCATTCCATGTCTTCCCCATCATCTTCATCTCTGCTACTATCTGTCTTCTCCAAGAATTCTTTGCTTTTCCTCTTTGTCTTTTCCCCTGGGGATTCCAAAAAAGGGCCTGTTGTGTAATACTCACAGTTGGCTTCCGCAGTGTGTGTCATATCCAGCGCCATCGTCTTCACCGTGTCTCTTTATCCACTGGTGTTTGACTGGTACATTTCCATAATTCTATGTTAGTGATTTTGTCCTGCCATTTCCATCCTTTTATTCTGCGTAAGCATCCATTAATGAAAGTCTGTATCTTCATGATTGTCATTTTAGTTGTTCTCCATGTTTTACAGCTACATAATTTGTCTATAGAATTATGTATTCTATAGCGGGAATTATTCCTAGCTTTTTTCACAGTTCTTCATTTCTGATCTTATCTCTTAGACTGTTCCTGTCATTCGTCTAACACATTTCATCTCTGTAGATGTTATTTTTCTTATAGTTCTTGTTGCATCTAGGGTCCAGGTCTGGCATTGATAGCACAATGTTGGGATGTATATTGTACTATAGAGTGCCCGTTTTGCCCTTTGAGCTATTTCCTTGTTGGACAATAATAGTGATAACTGTCCGATAATTTGACAAGCTTTGTTGCATATTGAGTATTTGGTGTCTTTCCATGAAGAACAAATACACAAACGTCTTATATTAAATATTCGAAGTGTTTAGATGAAGCTTGTAAGGCTGTAAAAAAGATTTATATAATGAAAGAGCTTGTAAGGCTGTAAAAAAGATTTATATAATGAAAGAGCTTGTAAGGCTGTAAAAGAGATTTATATAATGAAAGAGCTTGTTAGGCTGTAAAAAAGATTTATATAATGAAAGAGCTTGTTAGGCTTTAAAAAAGATTTATATAATGAAAGAGCTTGTTAGGCTGTAAAAAAGATTTATATAATGAAAGAGCTTGTTAGGCTGTAAAAAAGATTTATATAATGAAAGAGCTTGTAAGGCTGTAAAAAGATTTATATAATGAAAGAGCTTGTAAGGCTGTAAAAAAGATTTATATAATGAAAGAGCTTGTAAGGCTGCAATATATTTCCCTATGAAAGTGAATTTAAATGCAAATCATTTATTTTATTTCTCTCTTGCGACAGACGATATATAATATATATATATATATTTTTCTATTTATATCTGTGACAGATGATATATAACATTTTGTTCTATTTATATCAATGACAGATAATATATAAAAAAATATTTTTTAAAAATATTTATATCTGTGACAGATAATACATACTTTTTTTTTATTTATAGTAATATATGTAATAGATAATATATATATTTTTTCTATTTATGGCATTATAAGTGCTATCCTTGTGAATCCTTGTGACAGATGATCAATCGTTTGTTCTATTTCTTACATTGTGACAGATATATATCATTTGTTCTACTTTTTTCACTGTGACAGATTATGTATTATTTGTTCTATTTATTTCCTCATGACAAATGATAATTCATTCATTTATTTGTTTGTGTTAGATGATAGATCATTTGTTCTATATATTTGTTATGAAATGTGATAAATAATTTGTGCTGTAGTATATTTCCTTGCAGGGAGCCGTGATAGCTCAGTGGTTAGTTAACTTGACTACAAAGGACAAGAGGTAGGGTTCGATCCCAAACGACATCTTCCGGTTCACCCAGCCTTTAATGGGTACCAGATTTTTTTTCTGGGAAAATAAAGTGGCACAGGCTTAATACCAACCACATTACCCCAAAAATCATGTGGCGAAGGTCTGTAAAATTTATGGTCACTATCACCATATTCCCTGTACGCCATTTGGAGTACTTTACTTTATAAAATATATTTCCTTGCAACAGATGATAGATTTTTTGTGCTTTTGACTGATGATACATCATTTGTTCTATTTATTTTCTTGTGACAGATGGTACATTATTTTGTACAGTTTATATATTTGTGACAGATGAGTTTTCTATCTTCCTGTGACAAAGGATCAAACGTTGTCAGTCATGACCTGAAGTCTTACAACTGAGCGACATCCATGGCCTCACTGATGACAGTTGTCCATCAGTTTATGAATAACTTCTTCAATATCCACGCAACAAGCCAACAAGTAATGTTGCTTTCTTTATCTTTACTGTGTTCTTTCTTTATCTTTACAGTGTTCTTTCCTTATCTTTACAATATTCTTTCCTTAAGTTTACTGTGTTCTTTCTTTATCTTTACAGTGTTATTTCGTTATCTTTACAGTATTCTTTCCTTAAGTTTACTGTGTTCTTTCTTTATCTTTACAGTGTTATTTCCTTATCTTTACAGTATTCTTTCCTTGTGTTTACTGTGTTCTTTCCTTATATATACTATGTTCTTTCTTTATTTTTACCATGTTCTTTCCTTATCTTTACTGTGTTCTTTTTTAGCTTTACCATGTTCTTTCCTTATCTTTACCATGTTCTTTCCTTATCTTTACCATGTTCTTTCTTTATCTTTACAGTATTCTTTCTCTTTCTTTATCTTTACCATGTTCTTTTCTTATCTTTACAGTATTCTTTCCTTATCTTAACCATGTTCTTTCCTTATTTTTACCAGGTTCTTTCTTTATCTTTACCCTGGTCTTTCCTTGTCTTTACTGTGTTATTTCCTTATCTTCCACCAGGTTTTTGGTGCCTACATTTACAGTTTGTGCTTTGTACATGTTAGCTGCACTTAAGCTAAGATTATCTTCCCCCGCTATTTTGTTAATGAAACGTAGACCTATGTTGGACATGTGATGAGAAGAGATAATAACCGAATAGCAAAGCAAGCCCTCATGTGGGAAACAATAGGTAAGAAGAAAAGAGGAAGACCCAGAGAGACACTGAGAAGAACATTAATGAGAGAGGCAAGAGTAGCAGGAATTAGCTCCCTCAATGAGATAGAGCTACTTGCACAGAACAGACACAAATGGTGAGATTTGATAAAATATCTTTAAAAGAATTGAAAACTGCTAGAATGTGGATTTATAGAAGAGTAGGTAGAATTGGATGGAAAGAAAAGAAAACAAACGATGAAGTTTTACAACAACTGAAAATAAAAAGAGAATTACTAAATACAATTAAGACAAGACAAATGAAATTTTTTTGGGCATGTTAAAGGACACAACAGCCTACTAAAAGTAATATTGGAAGGGAAAATACAAGGTAAAAGAGGCAGACCAAGACTAACATGGACGAGTAACATCAAAAGATGGACAAGTCAATCTATGACAGCCTGCACCATCAAAGCAAGAAACAGAGTAGAATGGCGATCCATGGTAGCCAACCTTCGTTGCGGAGACGGCACTCGATGATGATGATGATGAGAACAAAAATTCAGATAAGAGGAGTATCTTGGTCTATGCCCTATGGGCCGGCTACGGCTCGAATGGTTAATAGATAGATAGATTTGGAGGACAGGGAGAGTTAAGTTTTAGTCTTTTGCCCTTTAAATGGTCTCCTCTTCTGCTGTGAAGTCTTTGTGAATTATATTTACATGTTTCTGTCTTGCCACATGCTCAAAGTGGTTTAATTTGTTGTTTTGGATGCTTTATTAACTCTTTCAGTATGAAAGCTTTTTATTGATTGAACAGAAGAACTCTGTGCTATCAGTGCCAGAATTGGACGCTGGACTCTAGAACAATAAGAAAGATAACGACCACCGAAATGAAATGTGTCAGAAGAATGACAGGAAACAGCTTAAGGGACAGAGTAAGAAACACTGACCTGAGGAAGAAACTCGAAATTGAACCAGCCATCAAATACATAAAGAAACAACAGATAAATTGGTTCGGCCACATAACAAGACAGAAAGGACTAACAATGAATCAAAGAGCCATAAACAAACGCTACGAAAACGTCAGATTAAGAGGAAGACCGAGAAAGAGATGGATAAAGGGAATACTAGAGTCACTAGGAGGAATAACATCAGAAGAGGCCAACAGAAGAGCAAAGAATCGCAGATTGTTTCTCCCCTCGACGCCAACGGCAACAGAGGAAGGATAGAAGAAGAAGAAGAAGAAGAAGAAGAACAACAAAAGAGATTTCAGAGACAAAATTGTTCATGTTTTAAGAATCAATTTTCATGTTTATATTTATCTAACACATAACATATTATATATGAATTTTTAGATAATTGAACAAGGTATTAGATTTGACTAATACCAAAATGATACAAGACATGAAAAAAAGAATATGGTTTGATGACGGTTCACACTAACCAAAACTGAGAGTGGCACACTATGCAGCGAAATGTATGCTGCTGAAATCGGCATGATGCGCAGTGCGGTAAAACATATGGAAAGAGTTACGGTTCTTCACACAAAGAAGTTAACGGATATGTTATCATTTGGTTACTTTTGTTGAATATATTCTTCTTCTACCTTTCAACTTCCTGTGGAGCATAGGTCTTCAACAAACACTTTCAGCTCCCTGTGGAGTATAGGTCTTCAACAAACACTTTCAGCTCCCTGTGGAGTATAGGTCTTCAACAAACACTTTCAGCTCCCTGTGGAGTATAGGTCTTCAATAAATACTTTCAGCTCCCTGTGGAGTATAGGTCTTCAACAAACACTTTCAGCTCGCTGTGGAGCATAGGTCTTCAACAAACACTTTCAGCTCCCTGTAGAGCATAGGTCTTCAACAAACACTTTCAGCTCCCTGTGGAGCATAGGTCTTCAACAAACACTTTCAGCTCCCTGTGGAGCATAGGTCTTCAACAAGTACTTTCAGCTCCCTGTGGAGTATAGGTCTTCAACAAACACTTTCAGCTCGCTGTGGAGCATAGGTCTTCAACAAACACTTTCAGCTCCCTGTAGAGCATAGGTCTTCAACAAACACTTTCAGCTCCCTGTGGAGTATAGGTCTTCAACAAACACTTTCCAAGTTGTTCCGTTTCTTACCATTCTTTTAAGATCATTCCATGTCTTCCCCATCATCTTCATCTCTGCTTCAATCTGTCTTCTCCAAGAATTCCTTGGTCTTCTTCTTTGTCTTTTCCCCTGGGGATTCCAAAAAAGGGCCTGTTGTGTAATACTCTCAGTTGGCTTCCGCAGTGTGTGTCATATCCAGCGCCATCATCTTTGCTGTATCTCTTTATCCACTGGTATTTGACTAGTACTTTTCCATAATTCTATGTTAGTGATTTTATCCTGCCATTTCCATCCTTTTATTCTGCGTAAGCATCCATTAATGAAAGTCTGTATCTTCATGATTGTCAATTTTGTTGTTCTCCATGTTTCACAACCATATAATAGGACTGACTTGACTCTTGTTCAATGAGCACATTGAACTCATAGGCTGCTGCTTATTTTACTTGCCAAATGTAGTGGGAGAGTTTCTTAGGAAATGATGATGACTCGACATTTTCTTTTCTGTTGTTTTCCTTTTTCAGATTTATATAAAAATAGTTGTCTTTGTTCAGATTTATATAAAAATAGTTGTCTTTGTTCAGATTTATATAAAAATAGTTGGCTTTGTTCAGATTTATATAAAAATAGTTGTCTTTGTTCAGATTTATATAAAAATAGTTGTCTTTGTTCAGATTTATATAAAAATAGTTGTCCTGTTTCAGATTTATTCACAGTACCCAGGTCTCATAAATCTTTAGTTTGGTCTCTGTCTTGTAGTTCAGCTGTTGCATTTCGCTGCTAAAATCTTTTTATTATTAAACTATTTATTTAACAGGGACCAAGGCAGCTCAGGGGTTAGTGTACTGGACTTCTAAGGATAAAAGGTTGGGTTTGATCCTAATTGATGGCTTCCATGGTTCACCCAGCCTTAAATGGTTACTGGATTTGCTTGAAAAGCAGCATGAGTGTAATTTCAACCAAGATAGCCCAAAAATAATGTGCCGAAGGTTTATAAAAAATGTGGACACTAACACCATATTCCTTATACGCCATGTGGTGTGATAGGGCTCCTCTCTCCATTCCCTCTCCCTCCCTGCCTGCCTCCCTCCCTTGCCTCACCTCACCTTATCTCTCCTTTCTTTTCCTTTCCTTTCCCATTCCTTTCATTTTCTTTCCTTTCCATTCCTTTCCTTTCCTTTTCTTTTATTTCCTTTTTTCTTTTCTTTCCCTTTCCTTTCCTTTTCTTTTCTTTCCCTTTCCTTTTCTTTCCTTTCCTTTTCTTTCCTTTTCTTTCCTTTCCTTTTCTTTTCTTACCCTTTCCTTTCCTTTTCTTTCCTTTCCTTTCCTTTTCCTTTATGTTCAGAGTGCAATGATGATGACCCGCAAATAACTCAATAACTCAAAAACTCCTTTTCCTTTCTTTCTTGCTGTTTATTTAATGTTTATTTTCTGTTTTATTTAATGAATACAAATATTAAATATAGTTGCACTTATATTTCCAGATGTCAACTTTATCGGATGTGGGAAAACTGCACCAGGCAGTGAAAGATAATGACCCTAATAACATATTGTTCCTTGTACGCAGCGGTGCGGATGTCAATATCATTTACCAACAGGAAACTGCTTTCACCAGAGCCGTTGAAGGGAAATATTTTAAGGCTGCGGATGTTATCATTTCATCCAGACATTTTGATCCAAATGCAAAGAATCAGTTTGACAGATCCCCTCTGTTCATGGCAGCGAAAGTAGGACATGTGGGTTATGTCAAGAGGTTGTTGGACTTGGGGGCACGAGTTGATGATGTAGACATCAGAGGAAACACCCCACTGTCCGCATGCACATGGGAAGACAACCATGAAACTGCTGAAATACTTATCCAAAATGGTGCCAATATTGACCATGCGGATAATTTTGGACAGACATCTTTGTTTCGTGCGTGCTCAAATGTGAGTTTGAGAGTTGTGCGGCTTCTTCTTAGACACAAATGCAATGTTGACAAAGCAACCAATGAGAACAAGACACCATTAATGGCAGCACTTCCATCATATTACAATTCTCACGTAGCTGGTAAGAAAATCTCTGACATGCTTCACATTTGTGAAATGTTGATTCAATCTGGATGCAACCTCAACCATCAAGATGATAAAGGCAAGACTCCACTACATCTTGCGGTGGAGTCTGATGATATTCATGGCATCTGTCTTCTGGCTGAAAGTGGCTGTGAACTTAATCTACAGGACAACCTAGGATTGACACCATTCCAAGCGGCCATTTTACCTAAAAGAAGCTATTATGATATTGCAAGGCATCTGCTATATTATGGAGCTAATGTAACCCAGAAGATGCAGGTTCAAAATGGGTCAACATCGATGCTGATTTCTCCACTTTCCCTAATTCTTAACTCAAAACCAGAACCAGCTGAACTGGAGAAAAAATGGTCACGAGCCTTGCTGCTTCGATCATTGTGGAGATCCGTATATCCAAACCCTTCATTTATTAAAAACTATGAACATACCAATAATTCAAAAAATGAATTTTTTTCTGATAAACGAAATGTCCTATTTCATGAAACCATCGAAATGGAGGTCTTGGAATGGCTGAACTCTTGTATACCGTGCTCACTTCAACATCAAGCGATCCTTAAAGTGAGAGGAACTCTCGGCTCCAGAAATATTATTCCAAAAATAAATCTACTTCCTGTTGCTCCAGGAATTAAGCAGTGCCTTGGACATGGTCTCCGTCCCGACTGCATGCCGCTATCTAAAACTTGCCATCTGCATTTATACATCACAGAAAAAAATCATGACAAGATCAAGGAAATGATTCAAAATGGAGCAGATGTGAACGTGCCAATTAACAATAAAATGCCTTTAGCTCTTGCATTGGAGACTGGAAACAACGAAGCTGTTAAAATGATTTTGAAAAGTTGTAGAAAGCCTCAATCTTCAATGGTGAATGCTTTGGGAGACAGTGCCCTTCATGTTGCTGCTAAATATGGAAGGAATGAACTCATTGATGATGTAATTCAAGTTTATACAGATCTGGATTGTGAAAATTACAGCGGCCTAACCCCACTACAGGTGGCGATAATGGCTGGCAATTTTAGCATAGCGGCTGTCCTGATCAACAAAGGTGCTAAAGTAAACACTAACGATGTTGATGGCATACCACTACTCCATCTCGCTGCTGCAAGTGGAGCAGATGATGTTGTTAAACTGCTCCTGGACAGAGGAATGGACCCTAATTCAGAGGACAAGTTTAGGAATACACCTCTACATGTTGCAGCCAGCAAGGTCAGAGATAACTCGAGTTCAAGTTTAAGTTTATAAATTCCTCATATTATTTTATGTGGGCAATATAATCGGTCAATAAATAGATAGAATATAATCGCTCATCATAACTTATATCTAAATATAATTTTTAAATCATCATCATTATAATAGTAATGAATTAAGTAATTTAGACAATTTTTCATAATTTTGCTTATTTTCCATGTAAATCTCATAAGACATAATAATTTATTTTTAATGTAATTTTTTTACAGTTTATTTAAAAAGTTTAAGCACATTATTTTTCTATTTCCATTCGTTTTATCTTCAATTTTTGTTCTACGGTTATTCAAATGTGATCACACTTTTTGAATAATTTGATAAATGTAAACAATTATTGCGAAGTATCTTCAAATAAACTACTAGATAATATAATGGCACTATATAAAAACAATCAAAGTGCCGTTAGAACATCGGAAGGTCTGTCAGAATGGTTTCAGGTTACAACCGGTGTAAGACAAGGATGTGTCCTCTCACCACTCCTCTTCATCATATATACGGACAAAATAAATCAGAAAACAACCAACAATAAGGACAAATCAAATAATAACATAGAGGTAGAAAGTTCCAACATTAACGAACTACTATTCGCAGATGACCAATGCCTTATATATGAGAACGAAAACCTGCTACAACAGCATATAACATCTCTAGATAAAAGTAGCACAAACTACAGTATGAAAATTAACACAGCAAAAACAGAGGCTATGAGAATAAGCAATTTAAGACACCCATTAAACATTAAGATCAAAGATAAAGAAATAAAACAAGTAGAAGAATTCAAGTATTTGGGCACAATGTTCACAGAAGATGGAAAACTAGACAGAGAAATTGACATGAGAATACAAAAAGAAAATCCTGTCACATACCAGCTTTCACCATTGCTAAGACATCCAAACATTTCTATGCCAGCTAAACAACAAATGATAAATAGCATCTTCATACCAACTTTGTGCTATGAAAGTAAAACATGGACCCTTTCTAAATCACATTTAAGAAAGATCAATACATATGAGATGCGATGCTTGAGAAAAGTAACAAACAACACAAGAAGAGATAGAATACCAAATGAAACCATAAGAAAAATAGTAGGAACAAAACCCTGCCAAGAATATATAGAACAACAACTTAAATGGTTTGGTCACCTGGTCAGAATGAATCCTCACCAATCACCATCAAGGGCGTTCTTCTCGAGAATGCATGGAAAAAGACCAAGAGGAATACCCAGAAGAAGATGGATAGATGCAGTGACAGAGACATGTAACAACAAAGGAAAATCACTAATTCAGACAATTCGAGCAGCTCAAGAACGACAAATGATATAACCACGACACCTTTTAGGTATCAGTGAAAAGAGAAAAGAAGAAGATGGATAGATGCAGTGACAGAGACATGTAACAACAAAGGAAAATCACTAATTCAGACAGTTCGAGCAGCTCAAGAACGACAAATGATATAAACCACGACACCTTTTAGGTATCAGTGAGAAAGAGAAAAGAAGAAGATGGATAGATGCAGTGACAGAGACATGTAACAACAAAGGAAAATCACTAATTCAGACAGTTCGAGCAGCTCAAGAACGACAAATGATATAAACCACGACACCTTTTAGGTATCAGTGAGAAAGAGAAAAGAAGAAAATGGATAGATGCAGTGACAGAGACATGTAACAACAAAGGAAAATCACTAATTCAGACAGTTCGAGCAGCTCAAAACAACAAATGATATAAACCACGACACCTTTTAGGTATCAGTGAAAAGAGAAAAGAAGAAGATCTTCAAATAATATAGAAGATTTCTTTGAGAGCCCACTGGGATTGTGCACATGCCTTTTAACCTGAGAGTTCAAGGCTCAAATGCCAGTTGAGGCAAAGTTATTTTCCAAGCTAAAGGGGTGTCAGGGGTCCGCCCAGATTATTTAAATGGGTTCAAGAGATATTCTCTGAGATGGAAACGCAGCGAGGAACTGACTTGGGCCACTTCATCTCATGTAGCTGAGGCTTAGTACAATTCTTCTTCATCTTCTATCAGCTACTGCTATGCCTTTAGACCTTTAGACCAGCCTGGGGTCACAAGCAAGACGGTACATTTGAGGTCATCACCCCATAGTTTGTTGTGTAGAGTTGTTTCTGTGGGCTATATTTGTGTTCTTAGGGTGTTGAGAGTGCCGCAGTCCTGTAAGTTAGGCTCTGGAGTTTGTCTTGATGCTCCTGTGTTGAGAGTGCTGCAGTCCTGTAAGATAGGCTTTGGAGTTTGTCTTGATGCTCCTGTGTTGAGAGTGCTGCAGTCCTGTAAGATAGGCTTTGGAGTTTGTCTGGATGCTCCTGTGTTGAGAGTGCTGCAGTCCTGTGGGATATGTTCTGGATTTTGTTAAGATGCTCCTGTGTTGAGAGTGCTGTAGTCCTGTAGGATATGTTCTGGAGTTTGTCTGGATGCTCCTGTGTTGAGAGTGCTGCAATCTTGTAGGATGTGTTCTGGAGTTTGTCTGGATGCTCCTGTGTTGAGAGTGCTGCTGTCCTGTAGGATATGTTCTGGATTTTTTCTGGATGCACCTGTGTTGAGAGTGCTGCAATCTTGTAGGATGTGTTCTGGAGTTTGTCTGGATGCTCCTGTGTTGAGAGTGCTGCAGTCCTGTAGGATATGTTCTGGATTTTTTCTGGATGCTCCTGTGTTGAGAGTGCTGCAGTCCTGTAGGATATGTTCTGGAGTTTGTCTGGATGCTCCTGTGTTGAGAGTGCTGCAATCTTGTAGGATATGTTCTGAAGTTTTTCTAGATGCTCCTGTGTTGAGAGTGCTGTAGTCCTGTAGGATATGTTCTGGAGTTTGTCTTGATGCTCCTGTGTTGAGAGTGCTGTAGTCCTGTAGGATATGTTCTGGAGTTTGTCTGGATGCTCCTGTGTTGAGAGTGCTGCAATCTTGTAGGATGTGTTCTGGAGTTTGTCTGGATGCTCCTGTGTTGAGAGTGCTGCTGTCCTGTAGGATATGTTCTGGAGTTTGTCTGGATGCTCCTGTGTTGAGAGTGCTGCAGTCCTGTAGGATATGTTCTGGAGTTTGTCTGGATGCTCCTGTGTTGAGAGTGCTGCAATCTTGTAGGATATGTTCTGAAGTTTTTCTAGATGCTCCTGTGTTGAGAGTGCTGCAGTCCTGTAGGATATGTTCTGGAGTTTTTCTAGATGCTCCTGTGTTGAGAGTGCTGCAATCTTGTAGGATATGTTCTGAAGTTTTTCTAGATGCTCCTGTGTTGAGAGTGCTGTAGTCCTGTAGGATATGTTCTGGAGTTTGTCTGGATGCTCCTGTGTTGAGAGTGCTGCTGTCCTGTAGGATATGTTCTGGAGTTTGTCTGGATGCTCCTGTGTTGAGAATGCTACAGTCCTGTAGTGTATGCTCTGGTATTTGTCTGGATGCTCCTGTGTTGAGAGTACTGCAGTCCTGTAGGATATGTTCTGGATTTTTTCTGGATGCTCCTGTGTTGAGAGTGCTGCAATCTTGTAGGATATGTTCTGGAGTTTGTCTGGATGCTCCTGTGTTGAGAGTGCTGCTGTCCTGTAGGATATGTTCTGGAGTTTGTCTGGATGCACCTGTGTTGAGAGTGCTGTAGTACTATAGTGTAGGCTCTGGAGTAAGTTTTGCGGCTCCGCCATCACATGTTGCAACATCACTGAGCCCTATCTTATGTAGGTGTGCTCTGAAGCCAAAGTGACCTGTTCTGAGTCTGACTAATCTTGGTCTGCTCATACCTGCTATGTGTGTTTAGGCTATCATGTTCTGGATTATATTTTCCATGCAACTCTCTCCATTCTATTTTCTTTGCTTGTTTTGGGATTATTTTTTTATTTCTTTGAGGCTCTGGGGTAGGTTGGACTGTTGAAGACTCCCACCAGCTTTTGTGAGCTCATCTTCTTCTCATTTCCATAGATACCACATTGTGCTGGTATCCACTGCTGGACCAGCTTAGTATAATGAAGTTACTAACACTTTATTACACAACAGCTATTGCTATGGGACTACCTATGTTTCTCAATGTGTTTGATGTTTCTTTAATTTAAAACAGTCCCTGTTGTGTTGGTGTTGTATGTTAGCACACTGATTTGTCAATAAAATGATTGAACCCCAGTCAGGCAAGCTCTTGTCAACCCACCTGACAAAAATATGTACCTGACTTACAGAGTTGATGGAGCTCACCATCATCATTGAGTGCATCAATGGTTGGCTGCCATGGAGTGCCATTCTGCTCTATCTCTTGCTTTGATATTGCAAGTTGTCAGAGGCAGACTTGTCCATCTTTTTATATTACTTATCCATTAGTCATAGTCTACATCTGCCTCTTTTACCTTGTATATTCCCTTCCAAGATTACTTTTAGTAAGGTGTTGTGTCTTTTAACATGCCTCCCAAAATCTCACTTGTCTTGTTTGAATTGTATTTAGTAGTTCTCTTTTCATTTTTAGTTGTTTTAAAACTTCATCATTTGTTTTCCTTTCTTCCCATCCAATTCTTCCCAATCATCTATAAATCCACATTTCAAAGGCTTTAATTCTGTTTTTTTTTTGTTTAATGTCCTTGGTGGGGGTATTGGCTCCAAAGAAGAAAATTGTTTCCTCATACTCCCTGCAATATTATATGTTGTGGTTGTATAAGTGCCTTTTAGTTTAGTTTAGTTTATTGTAGTTTAGTTTAGTTTAGTTTATTGTAGTTTAGTTTAGTTTATTGTAGTTTAGTTTAGTTTATTGTAGTTTAGTTTAGTTTAGTTTATTGTAGTTTAGTTTAGTTTAGTTTATTGTAGTTTAGTTTAGTTTAGTTTATTGTAGTTTAGTTTAGTTTAGTTTATTGTAGTTTAGTTTAGTTTAGTTTATTGTAGTGTAGTTTAGTTTATTGTAGTGTAGTTTAGTTTATTGTAGTTTAGTTTAGTTTATTGTAGTTTAGTTTAGTTTATTGTAGTTTAGTTTAGTTTATTGTAGTTTAGTTTATTGTAGTTTAGTTTAGTTTAGTTTATTGTAGTTTAGTGTAGTTTAGTTTAGTTTAGTTTATTGTAGTTTAGTTTATTGTAGTTTATTGTAGTTTAGTTTATTGTAGTTTATTGTAGTTTATTGTAGTTTAGTTTATTGTAGTTTATTGTAGTTTAGTTTAGTGTAGTTTAGTGTAGTTTAGTTTAGTTTAGTGTAGTTTAGTGTAGTTTAGTTTAGTTTAGTGTAGTTTATTGTAGTGTAGTTTATTGTAGTTTAGTTTATTGTAGTTTAGTTTATTGTAGTTTAGTTTATTGTAGTTTAGTTTATTGTAGTTTAGTTTATTGTAGTTAGTTTATTGTAGTTGAGTTGAGTTTATTGTAGTTTATTGTAGTTGAGTTGAGTTGAGTTTATTGTAGTTGAGTTGAGTTGAGTTTGACTCGAGTTGAGTTGAGTTTGACTCGAGTTGAGTTGAGTTTGACTCGAGTTGAGTTGAGTTTGACTCGAGTTGAGTTGAGTTTGACTCGAGTTGAGTTGAGTTGAGTTTGACTCGAGTTGAGTTGAGTTGAGTTTGACTCGAGTTGAGTTTGACTCGAGTTGAGTTTGACTCGAGTTGAGTTTGACTCGAGTTGAGTTTGACTCGAGTTGAGTTGACTCGAGTCGAGTCGAGTCGAGTCGAGTCGAGTTCAGTCAAGTCAACAGATCATCTTCATTGCACATCAGACATGTCCATAAGTGCTGAGATCTCCTTCCAAGTATGTCCCTCAGTGTGTGGAGACTGATGACTTCAGTTCTGTGTTGATTTATTATTCTTTTGTGTCTCCCTGCACTGCACTCCTTCCTGACAACTTCAATTTTAACCTGCGGTTTGTGCAGTCTAGACATGGCTGTAGGTTCATGATCATTGACTGAATCATCACAGCACCCTGTCTCCCTGAAGGCATTCAGAATGTCAGTCTGGTCCATTACACATCAGCCATCCAAGGCAGCTGTTCCAGCCAGGCTACCAGCTGGTTCGTTTCCTCTGATGCCAGAGTGACCAGGGATGAAAATGAAACAGATCCAATCAATCCTGACTCCTTCAGAGACACCAACCACTGCCTTCATGCACAGCCCTCTTCGATTTTCCAAAGCATAACTTCATAAAATTACTCAGAAAACACACATGACTACACCCACACCTGCACACTGAGTGATTCTATGAGTATGATAAGAAAAGTGGAGGTGGGCTCTGTACACAGGTAATGGGTAGAGTCATTGCAGAAGTCAAAAATACAAAAGGTCACCTTTGTCTGCGTCCCTGGACATGCGGGAGTACGGGGAAATTAAAGAGCGGACAGGTTGGCTAGCTATGCTGTCGTTGAAGCAGATGAACCAATAAATCGGGCAAATGTCATCAATGCCCTCCAAAATGTGGTATGGGCACAGAACTTTGACAACCATGACTCACTCCTTAGGATGAAAGAGATGGGAGTTAGGATGGGCATAACCAGAAAGGAGAAACTTACTGGCCGTGTAAGAAGACTTATCAACCAACATAGAACTGGAGTCGTCAGTTGCTGGACACTGCGGGACTTGCTGATAATGGGATCTGAGCACTTATGGACGTGTTCGGAGTGCAATGATGATGACCCGCAAATAACTCAATAACACACATGAATAAAATCATCTTCTTAATTCCTGCTCGATGTACACAATTTGTTATTTCTATATTCTCCAGGGTTTTCAATATCTACAACTCCAGATAATGCTGCCTGCCCTCTATGACAATGTGGTCTCTGCATCTCTGGACACCATCCAAATGACCTTGATGGACTCACTGCCCAAATTCACCAAGACCACGGCCCACCATGCTAATGTGATTGAGTGCCTTGTTCAGAATGGTGCAGATCTTACCAGAGTTAACTTGCAAGCACAAACACCATTACAATGTGCACAGCATTTTAAGTCAACAGAGTTGCTGGACTTGCTGAATGGCAAGAGCGGAGAATCCAGTAAAAAATAAAGTTTAAAGTATCTGCAATAATCAGAACATTTGTTAAGTTATATTTTGGTCTATAGATTATTTATCTCAGCTATTTGTCCCTCAAATCAAACGTACTGTCAACCCTTACGTATGCATGTGAGAGCTGAAAAACAACAAGTGACATAGAAACAAAGTTGAACACATTTGAAAATAAATGTCTAAGGAAAATACTTGGTATAGCGTGGAACGAATTCAAAACAAACTAGGAAATTAGAGAAATCGCCAATTAACCACTAATATCATCAGTAATCAAGAAAAGATGTTGGACACGTGATGAGGAGAGATAATAACGTATAACAAAGCAAGCCCTTATGTGGGAAACAACAGGTAAGAGGAAAAGAGACCGACCAAGAGAGACACTGAGATGAACATTGATCAGAGAGGCAAAGGCAGCAGGAATTAGCTCCCTCAATGAGATCGAGATGTTTGCACAGAACAGAGACAAATGGCGAGATTTGATAAAAGATCTATGCAAGGATTGAGACTGCCAGAAAGAACATTTAGAAAAAGAGAGAGAGTATCTGAGTCTATACCCTATGGGCCGACTTCGCCTTGAAAGGTCAATAGATAGATTTGTCACTGATAATTTAGTTTATTTATCAATGTGTGTCCTTCCAGGTAGATAAAGTATGCATGCTTCTGTTAGTCTATTGTACATTCAAAGTGATTAGAAGATTAGGTATCTTCAAATGTCAAAACATTTGGGATTAAAATGTGAATATTGCTTCCCCTGAAATTCTCCAACCTAAAACTCTCCAACCTAAAACTCTCCAACCTGAAACTTTCCAACCTGAAATTCTCCAACCTAAAACTCTCCTACCTGAAACTCTCCAACCTAAAACTCTCCAACCTAAAACTCTCCAACCTAAAACTCTCCAATCTGAAACTCTCCAATCTGAAACTCTCCAATCTGAAACTCTCCAATCTGAAACTCTCCAACCTGAAACTCTCCAACCTGAAACTCTCCAACCTGAAACTCTCCAACCTGAAACTCTCCAACCTGAAACTCTCCAATCTGAAACTCTCCAACCTGAAACTCTCCAATCTGAAACTCTCCAACCTGAAACTCTCCAATCTGCCAATGTTTGATCTTTTTTGTTCTGAGTTTTATTCATCTACAAGATCATTCATACATCTATTTATACTTTATATTTAATTTACTCCCGTTTAGCCTCCCTATCAGGGTTATATGAAGCCATTGGAGCAGGTGGTGGATGGTGTTGTGGGAGCAGCTGACAAGTAGTGCCGGTTATGGTCCCCACAACGCGATGGCAGGCAGAGGATCTCATGTATAGAGACAATGACTGCCAAGAAGTAAAGTAATGGCAAACTACCTTCTTATATTGCCTGGACTAATCATGACAAATCACAACCTAATATCTACAGAGTTAAAAAGACCAATGAGGAAGTTCTCAAAGAGGCCAACACAAAAAAGGAGCTCTTAAAAAATATCAGAAAGAAAAAATCAACATTTTTTGGGCACATCATGAGAAGAGGAAAGTTGGAATACTTGGTTACAACTGGCAAAATAAAAGGAAAGAGAGATCGCGGATGACAAATAGAGAAAATACTGGATAGCTTTGGTGTCATGGCATGGAAAACATTCAACAACAGAACTGATACGATGCACTGTGGATAGAAGATTGTGGAAGGACGTGATTGCCTACGCCAACCGGTGTGGCACATGATGATGATGATGATTCAATTTAATGTTTTGAATGTGGTGTCACAAATTGAAAACACTTCCATAGAATATCAATTTTAAGAATGAGAAGAATGTACTATTTATCTATTTATTGACCTCTCGAGCCATAATCGGCCAATAGGGCATAGACACAGATACTCTTTCCCTGTTTCGAAATTTTATTTCTAGCAATAATAAAAATAATGGTGCAGTTGAATGCAGTGATTTTAGAACAATAAGCCTAATGAGCCAGATAACCACAATTTTACTAAAAGTTATACAAGGAAGGATTCAGAATAAAATTAATACTGAATTAGATGAGCAGCAATTCGGATTCAGGAAAAACAGTGGGACAAAAGAAGCCATATTCTGCATGAGGACATTGATTGAAAAGTACATAGAAGTAAACAAACCAATATATGCCTGCTTCATAGATTACACCAAAGCATTTGATAGAATACACCATAATCAACTTATAGACTGCCTAAAAGATAAATCTGGATGACATAGACATACGACTAATATGTAATTTGTACTGGTAGCAAATAGCAATAATAAAATATACCAAGGAGAACTCTACACCCATTGATATAAAAAGAGGAGTAAGACAAGGATGCATCCTATCACCAAGCTTGTTCAATCTATACACTGAGCAAATCTTTAAAAACATCACTGAGATGCCAGGCCTAAACATTAATGGGAAGATAATCAATAACCTAAGATATGCTGATGATATTGTACTACTAGCAGAAAATCCTAAAGATCTACAACAATTACTTAATGTAATTAACATGACAAGCAAAAAATATGGACTAGATATGAATATCAAAAAGACTAAAACTATGATCATAAACAAAGAAAATTCTCAAGACCTACAATTAAATATCAAAGAGGAAGGAATACATCTGGAGACAGTCCAGAGCTACAACTACCTGGGACATAATATAACCAGTGATGGAAAATGTAAAATTGAAATAAACAAAAGAATTGGTATGGCAAAAAGTAATTTCAATGCCATGAAAAATATACTAACATCAGAACAAATAACACCAGGGCTAAAACTAAGAATAGCAAAATGTTACATCTTCTCAATATTCCTGTATGGTGCAGAAACATGGACATTAGACCAGAAAACAGAACAGAAATTGAAGCCTTTGAAATGTGGATTTATAGAAGAATAGGTAGAATTGGATGGAAAGAGAAGAAAACAAACGAGGAAGTTTTAAAACAACTAAAATGAAAAGAGAACTACTAAACACAATTAGAGCAAGACAAATGAAATTTTTGGGTCATGTTAAAAGACACAACAACCTAATAAAAGTAATATTGGAATGGGAAATACAAGGTAAAAGAGGCAGAGGCAGACCAAGACTAACATGGATGAGTAACATCAAAAGATGGACAAGTCAGCCTATGACAACCTGCACCATCAAAGCAAGAGACAGAGTGGAATGGCGATCCATGGTAGCCAACCTTCGATGCGGAGGCGGCTCTCAATAATGATGATGATGATTTCTAGCAGTCTCAATCCTTGCTAAGATCTTTTATTAAATCTCACTATTTGTCTCAGTTCTATGCAAGCATCTCAATCTCATTGAGGGAGCCGATTCCTGCTGCCTTTGCGTCACTGATCAATGTTATTCTCAGTGTCTTTCTAGGTCAGCCTCTTTTCCTCCTACCTGTTGTTTTCCTCTTGAGGGCTTGCTTAGCTATTCGGTTATTATCTCTTCTAATCACACGTCCAACGTCTTTTCCTGATTACTGATGATATTAGAAGTTGATTGGAGATTTCTCTAATTTCCTCATTTGTTTTGAATTCACTAGAATGCTCTAGAATCAGAATATCTTCATCCATTAATATAGCAACATTTTCCAAGATTTTAACTAAAATGCCATTTGGGATAAAGCAAGCAACTGTGTTCTTGATTTTGAACACAGGACAACATCATCATTATGTTCGCTTATTGTCTGTTACATTATTAGGTTAAACACAAAAAATACAAATTTTCAACTCAAATGTTAAGTCAGTCCTATTATATGCTGTGAAACAAGGAGAACAACAAAATTGACAAACATAAAGATACAGACTTTCATTAATGGATGCTTACGCAGAATAAAGGATGGAAATGGCAGGACAAAATCACTAACATAGAATTATGGAAATGTACCAGTCAAATACCAGTGAATAAAGAGATACAGCGAAGACGATGGCGCTGGATAGGACACACACTGCGGAGGCCAACTGAGAGTATTACACAACAGGCCCTTTTTTTGAATCCGCAGAGAAAAAGACAAAAAGGAAAATCACGGAATTCTTGGAGAAGACAGATAGAAGCAGAGATGATGATGATGGGGAAGACATGGAATGATCTTAAAAGAATGGCAAGAAACAGAACGACTTGGAAAGTGTTTGTTGAAGACCTATGCTCCACGGGGAGCTGAAAGGTAGAAGAAGAAGATATAATACATAAAGAAACAACAGATAAAATAGTTTGGCCACTTAAATTAGACAGAAAGATAAAAAAAAGACAACATAACGAGCTTTCAATGAACGTTGCAAGAACACCAGACTCAAGGGCCGATCATGAAAAGATGGATTGATAAAATATTAAAAACACTAGGAAACATAACAGCAGGAGAGGCCAACAGAAGAGCAAAAGACCAAAAATTATATCTCCCCTTGACTCTGAAAGGAAAATGAGGAAGGAAAGAAGAATAATATGAAGCACCGTATGTAAACTTTATAGCATCAATGAAGGTCCATGTAAGTTAATATTTCTTCTTCTGCTTTTGTTTGATAATTTCAGTTTTACGGCCATAAAATGATATTGTAATGCAGCAGGAATCGGCTCCTTTAATGAGATTGAAATGCTTGCACAGATAAGAAACAAATGGCGGGATTTAATAAATGTTTTTTGCAAGGATTGCTTGCTTGCGTTCGGCCGATGACTAAAGTATTCTAGAGTATTCGTAAACTGTAGAATTCCTCTTCGTCATCCGCCCTTAAAAGGACATTAAGTGGACGTGTATGCGTTATGTTGTGGTTTGCAGCATAACTGTTATATTTGTGCCTTTCGGCCCAATACATCCGACTTCAGCACGACATTTTTGAGTACCGGGTTGTCTTCCCTCTTCGATCCCTGCTCGCTTGGCCAGACTAGACAGGTTAGTCTGTTACTGGAGGCACCACGGAGAGGTGGAGTAGGGTCTGGATGGTTTTGGTTCACCGATCCTGGCGCAAGCCATCAGCTGTGGGTCGCTGACAACTTCCAGCTCTGATGCTGGGAGCGTGCCTTAGCCTCCTGCAAGGATTGCTAGAAAGAAAATTTTGAAAGGGGAAAGATTATCTGGGCCTATGTCCTATGGGCCAGCCACGGCTCGAAAGATCAACAAATAGATAGATACAAAATGATATTGTGTCATGATAGACAGCAAGTTGCAGTATCTGCTGCTTTTGGCTCAGTACACTCAATGTGAGCAGAGAATATTTGGATAATAGGTTGTCTTTCTTCTACGGTTGCAACTCATTTGAAGAAACTGGTTAATTTGTTTTCTGAACCAGCATGGAGATACGAAGTAAGATCTTGATTAGTTTTGGTTTGCTGAATCTAGTTCATGTATACAGCAACTGCTGTCTATCACACTGTCTGCCTGTGGGGGCTTGCCTACCTGTCTGCCTGTGTCCGACTGTCTGTCTGTGACTGCCTGTACTTGTCTGCCTGCCTGTCTGTGTCTAGGGAATAATAGAACAAAGAAGTATGTGTTAGCACTCGGAAAAATTGACAACAATAGAAAAAAACGAAGAACAATATATAGTCCGAAGTGGGATCGAACCCGTACTCAGTGGCACCGCGCCTTGCCACGAGAAGCCGAACGCTTGGCACACTACCACGCAGCCAACTAAAAAATTGGCTATTGCAGTAGTGTCTTACACGATGACGTTCTCAATGACTATAGCATAGGGTAACGATCACAGACCGGAAAAATTGTATATTTGTACTTTCCTATTAATGCAAGTATCTCCCAGTAGGGCTGAATACTTGTGTTGTAGACAAACATTTATTGGACGAAACAGCACGAATAGTAGTTCCCAGTGTTTATATACTGGGTACAAATAATAATACATAAATATTATTATATGGGGAACTTCCGAGGCGATAATAGGGAATAATAGAACAAGAAGTATGTGTTAGCACTCGGAAAAATTGACAGACAAACAACAATAGAAAAAACGAAGAACAATATATAGTCCGAAGTGGGATCGAACCCGTACTCAGTGGCACCGCGCCTTGCCACGAGAAGCCGAACGCTTGGCACACTACCACGCAGCCAACTAAAAAATTGGCTATTGCAGTAGTGTCTTACACGATGACGTTCTCAATGACTATAGCATAGGGTAACGATCACATACTTCTTTGTTCTATTATTCCCTATTATCGCCTCGGAAGTTCCCCATATAATAATATTTATGTATTATTATTGTACCCAGTATATAAACACTGGGAACTACTATTCGTGCTGTTTCGTCCAATAAATGTTTGTCTACAACACAAGTATTCAGCCCTACTGGGAGATACTTGCATTAATAGGAAAGTACAAATATACAATTTATTTCCGGTCTGTGATCGTTACCCTATGCTATAGTCATTGAGAACGTCATCGTGTAAGACACTACTGCAATAGCCAATTTTTTAGTTGGCTGCGTGGTAGTGTGCCAAGCGTTCGGCTTCTCGTGGCAAGGCGCGGTGCCACTGAGTACGGGTTCGATCCCACTTCGGACTATATATTGTTCTTCGTTTTTTCTATTGTTGTTTGTCTGTCAATTTTCCGAGTGCTAACACATACTTCTTTGTTCTATTATTCCCTATTATCGCCTCGGAAGTTCCCCATATATAATATTTATGTATTATTATTTGTACCCTGTCTGTGTCTACCTGTTTGTCTGTGTCTGCCTGTTTGCCCATGTCTGACTGTCTACCTGTTTGCCTGTGTCTGCCTGTCAGCCTGCCTGTCTGTCTGTTTGCCTGTGTCTACCTACCTGCCTGCTGGTGTCTACCTGTCTGCCTGTGTTTGTCTGTTTGCCTGTGCCTGCCTGAGTCTGTCTGCCTGCCTGTCTGTGTCTACCTGTTTGTCTATCTGCCTGTGCCTGCCTGCCTTTCCTTTAGGTATGACATATACGAGACAACTCTTCACACCTATTGATTTTTGTGATAAAGATCACTTATCTTTATCGAGTGCCATCTCCGCCGAGAAGGTTGGCTACCATAGATCGCGCCATTCTGCTCTGTCTCTTGCTTTGATGGTGCAGGTTGTCATAGGCTGGTTTGACCATCTTTTTATGTTACTCGTACATATTAGTCTTGGTCTGCCTCTGCCTCTTTTACCTTGTATTTTCCCCTCCAGGATTACTTTAGTAGGCTATTGTGTCTTTTAACATGGCCCAAAAATCGCATTTGTCTTGTTTGAATTGTGTTTAGTAGTTCTCTTTTCATTTTTAGTTGTTTTAAGACTTCATCGTTTGTTTTCTTTTCCTTCCATCCAATTCTACCTATTCTTCTATAGATCCACATTTCAAAGGCTTCAATTAAAGATCACTGCTGTTTATCATTGATACTTTAGAAGATTTTCTCATTTGTGTCTTTCCAAGAAGAGAAAATACACATACTTCTTACATTGTACATTCAAAATAATTTGAAGAAGATTTGTCTTAAAATACAAATAAACATTGTGGTTAAAAATTGAAAATTGCATCTCCCCAAAACTCGCATATTTGCCAATCTTTGATCCTTTCAATATGAGCATAAACTACTAAAATATAATCATCATCATCATCATGTGCCATACCGGTTGGGGTAGTCAATCATGTCCTTCCACAATCTACTATCTACAGTGCATCGTATCAGTTCTGTTGTAGACTGTTTGCCATGCCATGAACAAATGAAAATATCATGAACGCATAAATATTAACTTCAATGAAAAAGTGTACATTTTGTGTCTAGTGTCGCAAATTGAAACCACTCCAATAAAATATCAGTCTTAAGAATGAGAGGAATGTACTAGGCTCAGGATGCCTTAGTTCGACATATGTACATGTGACATCATATGCAAACTTGACATCATATGTACATGTGACGTCATATGTTATGGAAAATCTTTGACCTTCATCATCATCATCAAGTGCAGGGCCTGCTGGCGTAGGTAATCATGTCTCTCCACAACTTTCGATCTCGACAGTTATTTATCATTTCTGTTGTTGACCTTCTGCCAAGCCATTCTCTTAAACTGTCTGGTATCTTTTCTCTTTGCTTCCCTCTATCTCTTCGTCCCTCAATTTTCCCAGTTGTCACAATATATTCCAGCTGTTCTCTTCTCATTACATGGCCAAAAAATGATGATTGTTTCTTCCTAATATTGGAAATTAGCTCTCTAATAAGGTCTCTTTGACCTTAGGAAAATTTTAACGTGTGAGTTAATTTTGCAGCAAAATATATAACAGATCAGAAACAGAATGCTATTTTTGCATTCACGTAAAGAGTTGAAAAACAAAATATTGCTTCTTTCTCACTAAAGTAAACAGTTTACCGAGTTCACCCAGCCTTAAATGGGTACCGGATTTTTTTCTGGGAAAGTAAAGCAGCACGGGCGTAATACCGACCACATTACCCCAAAAATCATGTGCCGAATGTCTGTAAAATGTATGGTCACTAACATCATATTCCCTATACGCCACTTGGCGTGACGGAGGTACTTTACTCTTACTACTAAAAATGGCTAAAGGACAGGTGTCTTCCTTTGGTTTTGCAGTGCAAAGAAAAAAAGAAAAAAAAAGAAAAAAGAAAACTGTTTGAAGCAAAAAGAAAGTAAATAATAGGATTGCTTTATTTTTATATTTAACTACTGAAAAGCAAAACACAAAGTCTTGCCCAGGTTTTGAAGGGAACAATCAGAGTCTGTTTTTTATGTTAATGAAGACACAATATGGTTATGGGAGCCGCGATAGCTCAGTGGTTAGTGAACTGGACTACTAAGGAGAAGATGTAGGGTTTGATTCCAATCGACGGCTTCCGGGTTCACCCAGACTTAAATGGGTACAAGATTTTTTCTCTGGAAAAGTAAAGCGGCATTTGCGTAATACCGACCACATCACCCAAAAAATCATGTGCCGAAGGTCTGTAAAATTTATGGTCAGTAACACCACATTACACCATAAGACACACACTGCGGAAGCCAACTGAGAGTATTACACAACAGGCCATTTTTGGAATACCTAGGGGAAAAGACAAAGAGGAAGACCAAGAAATTCTTGGAGAAGACAGACAGAAGCAGAGATGAAAATGATGGGAAAGACATGGAATGATCTTAAAAGAATGGCAAGAAACAGAACGACTTGGAAAGTGTTTGTTGAAGACCTATGCTTCACTGGGAGCTGAAAGTGTTTGTTGAAGACCTATGCTCCACAGGGAGCTGAAAGTGTTTGTTGAAGACATATGCTCCACAGGGAGCTGAAAGTGTTTGTTGAAGACCTATGCTCCACAGGGAGCTGAAAGTGTTTGTTGAAGACCTATGCTCCACAGGGAGCTGAAAGTGTTTGTTGAAGACCTATGCTCCACAGGGAGCTGAAAGTGTTTGTTGAAGACCTATGCTCCACAGGGAGTTGAAAGGGAGAAGAACACCATATTCTCTATACGCCACTTGGCGTGACGGGGCTCTATTTATTTTTTTGACAATACGGTTATAAGGATGTGGTTAATGGGCAGTAGGAGTAAGCTCATTAGCAACATTAAAGAATGATGCTTCTGTGAGTACTAAACACAGCATGAGTAGGAAAAGGAAGAAAAGAAGAAAGATTAAGAAGACGATGAGGATGAAGTAGATGATGACAATGAACAAGAAAACTACTTCCATAACTCCAGTGGGGGTACAGAGGGAACATGGAGTTATTGACCTCTTTGTCTTGGCCATCATTACTTTATTTTGAGTGGGGGAACTTGATCAGTACAAAGCCATGTCATCTTTCTTTCTAAAAAAAACTCCCAAAAACACCAGTTCCAATTTAAAAACCTGAATGAATCTAAAAGCTGATTGGTTGGGAATATGACCCCGCCCTCTTGTTGTCAATTAACAAAATTACCAATCACTGTTCTACCTTCTACCTGATAACTCCCAATGGAGGACGGGTGGTCAACAAACATTTCCCAAGTCATCATGTTTCTTCTTCTGCTTTCCTTCCTCATTTGGCTTTCAGCGTCGTTGGAGAGATATACATGTAATTTGCGGTCTTTTGCTCTTCTGTTCGCCTATGTTGCTGTTGTGTTTTCCTAGTTGTTTCCTAATATTACATCAATCCATCTTTTTCGTGGTCGGCCCTTAGGTCTGGTGTTCTCGCAACATTTTTTGAGGGCTCGTTTTGTTGTGTTTTGATCACTCTGTCTTGTAACGTGGCCAAACCATTGTATCTGTTGTTTCTTTATATATTATATGGTGGTGGTTATTCCTATCTTTTTTTCTCAGTTCTTCATTTCTGATCTTGTCTCTCAGGCTGAAGACGTATATGTCAGACCGAAAGGAACAAATATCGCAGCCATGCCGTTAACTAGTGACATAACGCATCCACGCCCATTTAGCATTGAACGCTATGAAGAAGAAAACTATGCCCCGCCCCCCGCCATTTCAAAAGTATCCTTTCGAGGAACAAACTAAATGGAGCTTTCTTGTTAATTTTACATTGGAGTCTCTAGTGAAATGTCTTTGAGGACTAAACCAATTGAATTAGTCTTTGCCACTGACGTCACCTCAAAAACAACCACACAATGTCAGGTATGAGATCCTGAACTTGCTATTGATCGACAGCCTGACCTCTACACATCGACAATCTATCTCGGGTCATAAAAAGACACATTGTGACACACGTGTTACGTTTAGCAATATCTACACAGGCGTATAGCCGTGACACTGAATCGCCCAGGAACGTAGCAACGGTAACTTGTAACTACCTGGAATAGAAGGTGGTTGGAGTACAGCTTGTGGCCAGATTGGATTACAAGGAAGTTTAGTTTGGCGCAATCAACAATTTGAAATTACAAAAAATAGAGTTAGTGTGGTTATTTTTATTATTTGATATATGTCTGTCTTCTCATGACTTTTCTTACCTTCTTCATCACTTCCTCGTATTTCTACGTACATCTCACATCATCATTGCGTCTCCACAGCGAAGGTTGGCTACCATGGAGCGGCAATCCGCTGTCTCTTGCTTTAATAGTGCAAGTTGTCATAGGCTGACTTGTCCATCTTTTGATAATACTCGTCCATGTTAGTCTTGGTCTACCTCTGCCTCTTTTACCTTGTATTTTCCCTTCCGATATTACTTTTAGTAGGCTGTTGTGTCTTTTAGCATGCCCACAAATTTCATTTGTCTCGTTCTAATTGTGTTTAGTAGTTCTCTTTTCATTTTTAGTTGTTTTAAGACTGCATGTTTGTTCTCTTCTCTTTCCATCCAATTTTTCTATAAATAATTTCAAAGGCTTCAATTTTCTATTCTGTTTTCTTGTCCATGTTTCTGCACCATACAGGAATGTCGAGAAGATATAACATTTTGCTATTCTTAGTTTTAGCCCTGGTATTATTTGTTTTGGTGTTAGTATATTTTTCATGGCATTAAAATGACTTTATGCCATTCCTATTCTTTTGTTTGGATAATTTGATGTCATGGCATGGAACAACAACAGAACTGATACGATGCACTGTAGATAGAAGATTGTGGAGGGACATGATCACCTACGCCAACCGGTATGGCACATGATGATGATGATAATTCTTTTGTTTATTTCAGTTCTACATTTTCCATCACTGGTTATAGCATGTCCCAGATAGTTGTAGATCTTAACTGTCTCCAGATCTATTCCTTCAACGTTGATATCCATTTATAGGTTTTGCGTACTATCTTTGTTTCTATCTATCTATCTATTGACCTTTCGAGCCGTAACCGGCCCATAGGGCGTAGACCAAGATACACCTTCTCCTATATGAATTTTTGTTCTAGCAGTTTTCTTTTAAAGATATTTTATCAAATCTCGCCATCTGTCTCTGTTCTGTGCAAGCAGTTCTATCTCATTGAGGGAGCCGATTCCTGCTGCTCTTGCCTCTCTCATCAATGTTCTTCTCAGTGTCTCCCTGGGTCTTCCTCTTTTTCTTTTACCTGTTGTTTCCCATATGAGGGCTTGCTTTGCTATTCGATTATTATCTCTTCTCATCACATGTCCAACGTATGACCATCGTCTTTTCTTTATTACTGAAGATATTAGACAAAGTCTTATGAACGCAGGCACTTCATCTGAACTGGTCTGAAATGCTATATTCCTTAGTTCTTTATTTGTCGTTAAGTAAGCTAAATTGTTTCTATATTTTCTATCCACTCTCTAAATTCCGATGGTTCTCCGATTGAACGTGGCAATACTATTGTTAATATTTTGATGGTTCATTGCTATCCTCAATTCATCTACTGTTTCAGTTGCTAGTCTCATCGCTTCATTGCCAGGATCAAAGGCTGTTGCCATGTTCTATTATGTTATCTTTAGTACTAATATAATTTCTCACTTCCATCGATTGACTTGCCTGTAAACAAGTTTTCTATCGTCTGCTAATATCTAACTGCTGATTCTATATGTGCAAGAATTAGTTCTATTTCATTTTTATATAATTATGTAATTAAGATTTGCCTGTTGTGACCTGTCACAATGTGATTGAAGCGATTCATAGTTTAATATATTTTAACAACACATATTCAATTCATAATACAAAGGTCTTGATTCGTCTCTTTGGAAGGAAAACAACGTTTATTTTACTTGCTGTGGACAAATTTCAATTCATTTTTTTGTAACTTGAAAATTTATTTCAATTAAATTCTATTTTATAACGCGTGTATTCTAGCAAACAATAACAAGTCATTAAGTTCCATTTCAACAATCAATTCAAAAGGACAATCAATCAATTCATAAATATAATTAACTAAGTATTTCTTACTTGACGATACTTGGAAAGTGAAAGTACACACGCGATGTTTATGTTTATTAGAGCCAGAAGTAGGTTACACTCACACGGTCACGTGATTGCACACAGTCTCTCCAGACACGTTTTAAGTTCGACGATCTCACAATGTCACACTGTACCCTAGTTAACCTGGATTTGTCGTACGCTAATTGACAATTGACGATTTCAATCTTAAACGTGCCCTGTTTGTCATGCAATATTCGGGAGTTTCTCGTGACACGACGCGCTGAAGTAACTTGAATCTCTAGTTGTGAACTTATTGTTGACATCAACTTGACTTGTCTCGTCAACTTGAGCATGCTTTGTCTTGAGCTTTCATGATAACTTGCTATTTGGAATTCTTGATCAGTTAACTTGAATATATATTTATATATATATATATATGTATATCTGAAACAAATGCAACGTTTCAAATACTTGGGCACAATAATAACATCAGATAGGAGATGCACCACAGAAATAAAAAGCAGAATAGCTCATGCCAAAATGGCATTTCAGGAAATGAAACATATCTTATACAACAATCTATGTCAATAAAAATGAGAAAGAGAGTTCACCGGTGCTATATAGAACCAATTCTGACCTATGGAAGCGAATCATGGACAGTAGACAAACAAATGAAAAGACGATTAGAGGCCACAGAGATGGGATTTCTCAGAAGAATGTTGAAAGTTCCCTGGACAGCTAAAAAGACCAATGAGGAAGTTCTCAAAGAGGCCAACACAAAAAGGGAGTTCTTAAAAAACATCAGAAAGAAGCAATCAACATTTTTCGGGCACATCATGAGAAGAGGAAAGTTGGAATACTTGGTTACAACTGGCAAAATAAAAGGAAAGAGAGATCGCGGGCGACAAAAAGAGAAAATACTGGATAGCTTGGTGTCATGGCATGGAAAACAGTCAACAACAGAACTGATACGATGCACTGTAGATAGAAGATTGTGGAGGGACATAATCACCTACGCCAACCGCTATGGCACATGATGATGATTATATATATATATATATATAACTTGCTTATTCCTAGCATTGAATTGATTTTTTTGCTACTTGACTCACTTCGTTAAGTTAGATACAATATCAGCCTTTATACTTTGAATATAGTTCGAGAATAGACGCAACATAAGGTTTGACACAGGAGGTAGAGTTGGTTTTGCTCGAGAAGAGAAACACACTGAAGGTTTGACACTGGGGGTAGTGTTGGTTTAGTTCGAGAAGAGACGCACATTGAAGGTTTGACACATGGGTGTAGAGTTGGTTTAGTTCGAGAAGCGACGCATGCTGAACGCTTGAAACAGGAGTTAGAGTTGGTCTAGCTCGAGAATAGACGCACGCTGAAGGTTTGACACAGTAGGTAGAGTTGGTTTAGTTCGAGAAGAGACGCAAGTTGAAGGTATGACAACTTTGTAGAATATTGAACCTTTGTGACCCTTGTCGGGTGACGGATCTTGCACGAGAGAATAAAAAGGCCATTAATAGTTTACAACAACTGGCAGTAGAGGCTAAGATAGCTCAAGAAGAGACGCACGCTGAAGGTTTGACACATTAGTTAGACTTGGTTTAGCTCGAGAAGAGACGCGCGCTGAAGGTTTGGACACAGGAGGTAGAGTTGGTTTAGCTCGAGAAGAGACGCACCCTGAAGTTTTGACACAGGAGGTAGAGATGGTTTAGCTTGAGAATAGAAACAGGCTGAAGGTTTGACACAGGAGGTAGAGCTGGTTTAGCTCGAGAAGAGACACACGCTGAAGGTTTGGACACAGGGGGTAGAGTTGGTTTAGTTTGAGAAGAGACGCACGCTGAAGGTTTGGACACAGGGGTAGAGTTGGTTTAGGTCGAGAATAGACGCACGCTGAAGGTTTGACACTGGAGGTAGAGTTAGTTTAGCTCGAGAAGAGACGCATGCTAAAGGTTTGACACAGGAGGTAGAGTTGGTTTAGCTCGAGAAGAGACGCACGCTAAAGTTTTGACACAGGACGTAGAGTTGGTTTAGCTCGAGAATAGACGCACTCTGAAGGTTTGACACAGGAGGTAGAGTTATTTCAGCTCGAGAAGAGACGCATGCTAAAGGTTTGACACAGGAGGTAGAGTTGGTTTAGCTCAAGAAGAGACGCACCCTAAATGTTTGACACAGGAGGTAGAATTGGTTTAGCTCGAGAAGAGATGCACGTTGAAGGTTTGACACAGGAGGTAGAGTTATTTCAGCTCGAGAAGAGACGCATGCTAAAGGTTTGACACAGGAGGTAGAGTTGGTTTAGCTTGAGAATAGACGCACGCTGAATGTTTCACACAGGAGGAAGAGTTGGTTTAGCTCGAGAAGAGACGTATGCTGAAGGTTTGACACTGGAGATAGAGTTGGTTTAGCTCGAGAAGAGACACACTCTGAAGGTTTGACACAGGAGGTAGAGTTTGTTTAGCTCGAGAAGAGAAGCACGCTGAAGTTTTGACAGAGGACGTAGAGTTGGTTTAGCTCGAGAAGAGACGCACGTTGAAGGTTTGACACAGGAGGTAGAGTTGGTTTAGCTCGAGAAGAGACGCACACTGAAGGTTTGACACAGGAGGTAGAGTTGGTTTAGCCTAAGAAGAGATGCACGCTGAAGGTTTGACACAGGAGGTAGAGTTGGTTTAGCTCGAGAAGGGACGCACTCTGAAGTTTTGACACAGGACGTAGAGTTGGTTTAGCTCGAGAAGGGACACACGCTGAAGGTTTGACACATTAGGTAGAGTTGGTTTAGCTTGAGAATAGAAACAGGCTGAAGGTTTGACACAGGAGGTAGAGTTGGTTTAGCTTGAGAATAGAAACAGGCTGAAGGTTTGACACAGGAGGTAGAGTTGGTTTTGCTCAAGAAGAGACACACTCTGAAGGTTTGACACTTGGGGTATAGTTGGTTTAGTTCGAGAAGAGACGCACATTGAAGGTTTGACACATGGGTGTAGAGTTGGTTTAGCTTGAGAAGAGACGCACGCTGAAGGTTTGACATAGGGGTTAGTGTTGGTTTAGTTCGTTCGTTCGCTTTCGTCAGCTTTGACCTCTGACGAAGTCCCACCCACTCAATCTTGTGGAACTGAATTTTGCGTGTAAAGTCTGTTGTATCTCATTACAAGATGCCCCTCGCCATGCAGGCAGATTTACTCCGACTTCAGAGGTAATTGGTTTAGTTCGAGAAGCGACGCATGCTGAACGCTTGAAACAAGAGGTAGAGTTGGTCTAGCTAGAGAATAGACGCACGCTGAAGGTTTGACACAGTAGGTAGAGTTGGTTTAGTTCGAGAATAGACGCACGCTGAAGGTTTGACACATGAGGTAGAGTTGGTTTAGTTCGAGAATAGAAATAGGCTGAAAGTTTGACACAGGAGGTAGAGTTGGTTTTGCTCGAGAAGAGAAACACACTGAAGGTTTGACACTGGGGTAGTGTTGGTTTAGTTCGAGAAGAGACGCACATTGAAGGTTTGACACATGGGTGTAGAGTTGGTTTAGTTCGAGAAGCGACGCATGCTGAACGCTTGAAACAGGAGTTAGAGTTGGTCTAGCTCGAGAATAGACGCACGCTGAAGGTTTGACACAGTAGGTAGAGTTGGTTTAGTTCGAGAAGAGACGCAAGTTGAAGGTATGACAACTTTGTAGAATATTGAACCTTTGTGACCCTTGTCGGGTGACGGATCTTGCACGAGAGAATAAAAAGGCCATTAATAGTTTACAACAACTGGCAGTAGAGGCTAAGATAGCTCAAGAAGAGACGCACGCTGAAGGTTTGACACATTAGTTAGACTTGGTTTAGCTCGAGAAGAGACGCGCGCTGAAGGTTTGGACACAGGAGGTAGAGTTGGTTTAGCTCGAGAAGAGACGCACCTGAAGTTTTGACACAGGAGGTAGAGATGGTTTAGCTTGAGAATAGAAACAGGCTGAAGGTTTGACACAGGAGGTAGAGCTGGTTTAGCTCGAGAAGAGACACACGCTGAAGGTTTGGACACAGGGGGTAGAGTTGGTTTAGTTTGAGAAGAGACGCACGCTGAAGGTTTGGACACAGGGGGTAGAGTTGGTTTAGTTTGAGAAGAGACGCACGCTGAAGGTTTGGACACATGGGGGTAGAGTTGTTTAGTTTGAGAAGAGACACACGCTGAAGGTTTGGACACAGGGGGTAGAGTTGGTTTAGTTTGAGAAGAGACGCACGCTGAAGGTTTGACACATGGGGGTAGAGTTGGTTTAGCTTGAGAAGAGACGCATGCTGAAGGTTTGACACAGGGGGTTGTGTTGGTTTAGTTCGAGAAGAGACGCATGCTGAAGGCTTGAAACAGGAGGTAGAGTTGGTCTAGCTCGAGAATAGACGCAGCTGAAGGTATGACAACTTTGTCGAATAGTGAACCTTTGTGACCCTTATCGGATGACGGATCTTTCACTAGACAATAAAAAGGCCATGAATAGTTTCCAAAAATTGACAGTAGAGACTAAGATAGAGCGGTGGATTCGGTTCATGAAGGTGGTGGCAGCACAGAACTCTATACGTTTTGGTCTCTCTATGCTCGCATGAAGATAACAACACGTCCTAGAACTAACATTGTCATCAATGAGGGCAGAATGCTCCTCACAGATGAGCAAAGGAGACGCATCTATCCGTTCAATGAGGTACTTACTTGAACAGCGTGGATTAGAGTGCGACATAGTTCTGTTCAGGTCCTGGGTTATTTGAAAGGAAGGAAAGAAAAAATAAATCATCTCTCGCATTCAAATTGCGTGTGACCAAAGACAGGCGCCTTGATCGCGGAAAATCCTGGATGGTCGAATGGGAGAAGTCCATAAGGAGAGTATATAATTTGAATGGTGTTAAGCCCGGCAAGGATTGGACAGAAGTAACAACGGAGAAAAAGAAGATAACCAAAGTAATAATTCAGCTCGGCAGGGAGTGTCGCAACTGGAAAGAAATAAATACATACTATATAACATCGCTGTAATACATACAATAGTCTTTGTAATATATATTGAAGCACGTTAATAATTTTCGTTGTTTGAAGGCGAGGTATAAGAATTTAATTAATAAATACAACACTATTATTAGTTGTTTTACATTTGGATAAAGCTAGAGAAATGATATGGCCAGTACAAAGCAAACTGTCCGCACGGGACGAGGAAATTATGTCAAGAATGCAAACCTTGCTTTTGTTTAACAAACACAGAGAGATGTCATGAGAGCCTAAAGAGCGGAAACCATTGATTAAACAACAGACGATACTTTTAAGACAGAGAATTCTAGTAAATGATATAGAGATCATACATATTTTCAGACAAGAATAAAATAAATTCACAGGGAAAACGAGTGGCATGCCAAAGAAGATGCCAAGGGCAGGAAGGAAGATAAGCTTCACTACTCAAGATGTCCAGAACATCTCAGAAGAACGACCGAGAACAGAGTAGGTCCAGATGCCTCCAAAGTCGTCAGCTAAGTGGGAACTCCCAACCTACGATATCGACATAGACGAGAAGCACGAGAAAGACACATCTATGGCTAATATCAGCGGTCCAGACGCCTCGAAAGTCGTCAGCTAAGTGGGAACTCCCAACCTACGATATAGACGAGAAGCACAAGAAAAACAATTTCATGGCTAATACCAACGGTCAAGACGCCTCCAAAGTGTCAGCTAAGTGTGAACTCCCAACCTATGACATAGATCAGAAGCACAAGAAAGACACATTCATGGCCAATACCAACGGTCAAGACGCCTCCAAAATCACCGTCACCAAGATGACGAGCATCCTCATAGGACCCGCCGGGGTTATGCCCAACGGAATAAGCACCTCGTACCGCTTCAGTGATACAAGGAAGTGGTTCTTTACGCTAAAACCCGACGCCCATGAACAGAAATACCAGGAGTTCGGAGACAAAACGATCAAGTAACAGAACCATACGTCACAATAGTGATAATTCATCAAGAGAAAGAGCAGCCAAGAGGATGCATCCACTGGATGCCGCCAATGTTGGAAAACAAACAAGTCAAAGGGATTGTATCCGAAATGACCGGGAACAAGGAGGCCCAGGTCAAACAAGACACTTAGGAAGCAGATAGGTGGACTTTCTTGTACAACCTGTTACATGTGTGCAGATACCGTATTATATAAAAGTAAGGCTAAAAGGGAAAATTGCCGAAACGCTCAAGGTCTTCGTTACCCTGCCAGGCAGGAGAACACGATGTTCTCACTGTGGACTCGACACACACTGGGAAACCGACGCCCCAAGAAGTCAGGCCTGAGAAGGCAGACGACAGTCGAGGAACCAGTCATTATAGACACACCGAGCACAGCAGTACAGACCAACGATCTAAAGACAACCACCGGAGAAGCATCAGTCAGCGACACATTTCCGCCAAATACAAAAATGAAACGCAGCTCAAACAAAAGAAGATAGAACAAATAACGAACGAAACAATGCAGCAACAGAGGCCCATAACAAAAGCCAAGACGGTCACATCAACAGAAACATATGATGAACCCAGAAGCAAAAAACTCAGAAACAAAGAATGACAGCCCAAAACCCACACACTAATCTACACTGAAGGAAGAACAACGATGGACAAACACAACCTGCGAAACGGGGTGGGACGGCTTAGATTTCGATGACGAACATAACCAGCCAACCTACTTCAGCGACTCCGAATACCACCGAGAGTATCAATGATACTACCTTCGTGCCCTTTTCAGGGCAAAATAAATACGAAATTGTTCTAAAATGGTTATATTTAAACAACACAATTTGTAAATAAAATCCTCTACGAAACTACTGCTGCTGCTGCTGCTACTACTACTACTAGGGGAAAAAAAATTGCTAAGGCTTATATTAATATTTTCATCAACAATTCAACGGTACAATATGTTCTTGTATTTAAATTGGTTGTTTTAGAACGAGACGTGCCTCAAAATAGTATGCAACATTTGTACATGCATTAGTATAAGATTAATTGTCTTCTTTCTTGGGGAATTCCAAAAAATGCATGTCGAGTAATATTCCCAATGGCTTCTGCAGTGTGTGTCCTATCTAATGACATCATCTTCATCGTATTCTGTAGAAGTGGATCCATAATGTTATCTGTAATTGTAACAATCCTACACAAACACAAGCCAGACTTCATTTTACAACAGGAAACAAACATACACACAGACGACCACGCATACCGCATCACAACACGGCTAGGCTTGCGAGCGTGTTTCAGCCTAGCCACAAACAAAACAGGTTCAGGAGTTGCAGTTCTAAAACAGCAGACAGGTCATCTCATATCTTTGTGTGTACATGTCTGTGTTAGTCACCTCTAGTGACTCGGGAAGATGGTGCTCGTAAACCTGGGAGGGCCGACCATCTAAGGGCAGAATCCCCCTACAGAAAAGATCACCTGCTGCCTTGCAGGAAGATTGGGGACAATCAAAGGCTAAGGAATGCAAACCTGAATAAAATACTGGCTGAAATCGGATGCACTGGGCCACTGGCGCAGAGAACAGTGCAACGTTTTAACGGGTGTTCAATCAGAGTGGATCTGACAGACTCCAATTGTGATGTTCTGTTTGTGGGGGCGATCAACACACTTAACCTGACAGCTGACTTCATGTGAGAGTCTGGAATCCTACTCTGATTGAGTCCTGATCGCAGAGAGAGAGAGAGAGAGAGAGAGAGAGAGAGAGAGAGAGAGGTCGACGATCATTAGGAAAGACAGGGATGGCGACGGCAAGACAGCTATAGTTCAAGTAAAAGACGACGACAAACACACATACACCATAGTTTGCATACACGCACCACCACATTACGGACAGCAACCTATCTTTTATGTCACACAGGGGACACAATATTATTTTAGGGGGAGACTTTAACTGCGTCTTGACGGGACATCGTGGGAGGAGAGGTTAGGAATCAGATAAGGAGAGCTAATAAAGAAGACAATCACCAACTGGAGATTTTACAGTCGATAATAGACACACACGGTTTGGCGGATGCTTACAGACACAAACACCCACACGGCATGGACCTCACACACAAAAAACCACTCCCACAACATGGCAACACGGCTAGACAGGATTTACGTACCGTCCACTCACTTCATCAGCCAGGCCAGACATATCACAAACACACTCCAGTTTACAGACCACAAGGCAGCCATTGCAACCATTAACGTCGCACACACAAACACTCATTTCAGGAGGTCACCTCACTGGAATTCAACAACACCCTACTGCAGAACAAAACATATACAGAGCATATTAACAAATTATCCAGTTATACACTGACGACACAGACAATATACAGCAACATTGGGAACTCCTCAAAAACACTATACGTGAAAATACATAGATTCTAGCACTACGGATAAACAAGACAGACTAAGACAAGAGCAATTTCTAGAAGACGCCATCAAATTAACAAGTAAATAGACAGACATGCACCCAATATCCCCACACTAGAGGAGTTGGAACAGCACAGACATCACACATTTCACGGAGCACTGCTTCGCACAGGCTTAATGACAATCACACAGGAAATTTCAAGAAAACAGTACATGGCAATAGAACAGAGCATACAACGAAACAAACAAATAGGGAAATATAATACGTAGACAGTAACACACAGACTGACACTTCAAATATAACGAAAACATTCGAAAACTACTACAAGAACCTCTATACGGAAAATAACACACAATAAAAAAAAAAAACAAAGAAAGTCATGCAATACACAAGGAAACTACCAGACGCTGACAGGGAAAAACTTGAAGAACTCACATTAGCTGACATATAACACAGTATAAGCAATGCAAAAGAACAAATCTCGGGGACCTAACAGTCTCACAACAGAATTCTTCAAACATTTCTTCCCTCTCTTAGACCCTCTTCTTCTCAGAATGTACACAGACTCACTCAAAAAGAAACAACTTCCTCCAAGCCTAAACATGTCTTACTTAACATTGCTCCGCAGAGACAACACAGACAAATCACTTCTTAAAAACTGCAGACCCATTTCACTACTTAACACAGACTACAAGATTCTAACAAAAGCATTAACAAACAAACTCAAACCTTTCATGGCAACACTCATTCACAAAGACCAACAGTGCAGTGTACAGGGCAGAAACATCCACCAGCACACACACTTTATACGAGACATTATAAAGTACACTCACGACAAAGACAGCCAGTCTTCCATCCTACCTCTCGACAGAAACTTCACCAGCACACACACTTTATACGAGACATCATAACGTACACTCATGACAGACAGCCAGTCTTCCATCCTACCTCTCGACAGAAACATTCACCAGCACACACACTTTATACGAGACATTATAAAGTACACTCATGACAGACAGCCAGTCTTCCACCCTACCTCTCGACAGAAACATTCACCAGCACACGCACTTTATACGAGACATTATAAAGTACACTCATGACAGACAGCCAGTCTTCCACCCTACCTCTCGACAGAAACATTCACCAGCACACGCACTTTATACGAGACATCATAACGTACACTCATGACAAAGACAATCAGTCTTCCACCCTACCTCTCGACAGAAACATCCACCAGCACACACACTTTATACGAGACATTATAACGTACACTCATGACAGACAGCCAGTCTTCCATCCTATCTCTCGACAGAAACATTCACCAGCACACACACTTTATACGAGACATTATAAAGTACACTCATGACAGACAGCCAGTCTTCCATCCTATCTCTCGACAGAAACATTCACCAGCACACACACTTTATACGAGACATTATAAAGTACACTCATGACGGAGACAGTCAGACTTCCATCCTATCTCTCGACAGAAACATTCACCAGCACACACAACTTTATACGAGACATTATAAAGTACACTCATGACAGACAGCCAGTCTTCCATCCTATCTCTCGACAGAAACATTCACCAGCACACACACTTTATACGAGACATTATAAAGTACACTCATGACAGACAGCCAGTCTTCCATCCTATCTCTCGACAGAAACATTCACCAGCACACACACTTTATAACGAGACATTATAAAGTACACTCATGACGGAGACAGTCAGACTTCCATCCTATCTCTCGACAGAAACATCTACCAGCACACACACTTTATACAAACATTATAAAGTACACTCATGACAAGACAGTCAGTCTTCCATCCTATCTCTCGACAGAAACATCCACCAGCACACACACTTTATACAAGACATTATAAAGTACACTCATGACAGACAGCCAGTCTTCATCCTATCTCTCGACAGAAACATCCACCAGCACACACACTTTATACGAGACATTTAAAGTACACTCATGACAAAGACAGTCAGACTTCCATCCTATCTCTCGACAGAAACATTCACCAGCACACACACTTTATACGAGACATTCTAAAGTACACTCATGACAAAGACAGTCAGACTTCCATCCTATCTCTCGACCAAGGAAAAGCCATCGACAGCGTAGCTTATCCCGACCTCCACAAGACGCTACTGCCCTGCAACATAGGAGGACGCTTCAGACAGTGATACACATTCTTTATTCTAGACCCGAAAGTAAAGTCCTAGTGAACCCATTCGTTCACAGAGACCTTCAGGCTAACCAAATCGGTTAGACAGGGTGTTCACTCTCTCCTCTACTTTACGCTCTGACCATAGAACGCTCCTAGAGAGCATTAGACAAGATAGTTCCATAAAGGGCACATTCACACCAGGAAAAAAGAGCAAAATTGTTAGCTTACGCTGACGATACTGTCATCTTTCCATCAAACATGTACATCAATAGACAACATCCTCAATACATTTACAGAATTTGGAAAAGGCAGCGGGGCACAGATAAACATACAGAAATCATTCATCAAGGGCATAGGCAGGTGGAAGAACAAAGTGGTCTTTCCCTCTGCTCTAACACCTGTCACTAACATTAAGTTGTATGGAATAACATATCCTTGCAACCCAAACAGAACACACAAACAACATGGCAGAGCCTAGTCACAAAGATAACAGACATGCTGCAGAGTTACAATATAAAACATCCACAATTTTTGGTAGGAGCATCGCTTCTACATTGTTTCTATATCTCTTGTTATTTTCCAGCTCTCGCATGCACACGTAAAGGTAGATAGTACATTTGATTTGAATAGTCTAAGTTTGTGTGTTGTGCTGATGAGTTTTGATTTTCCACAACTTTTCAACGCTTCTGAAAGACACTGCTGCTTTAGCTTTTTCTTATACAACACACCCCAGCATATGGATACCTTAATGTGTCTCTCTGCTAGACATGGTTAATTTCTTGGTGTTTTTTCCGTGAAGCCATGGCTCATATCTTAGCTTGTGTGTGTGTGTGTGCTGGCCATGGCTCATTTCTTGGTGTGTGTCATGTTAGTCATATATCATATCTTGGTGTGTCCGTGTTAATCATGTCTCATATCTCTATGTGAGTCTGTTTTAGTCATATCTCATATCTTAGTGTGTATCTGTGTTAGTCACATGTCATATCTTTGTGTGTGCATGTCTGGGATAGTGATATCTCATATCTTTGTGTGCATGTTTATGTTAGTCATATCTCATATCTTTGTGTGCGCATGGCTATGTTAGTCCCATCTCATATCTTTGTGTGCATGTCTATGTTAGGCATGTGTCATATCTTTGTGTGCATGTCTATGTTAGGCTGTGTCATATCTTGTGTGTGCATGTCTATGTCTGTCATATCTCATATCTTTATGCGCATGTTTATGTTAGGCATGTGTCATATATCTTGGTGTGTGTCAGTGTTAGTCATGCCTCGAATCGCTGTGTGCAAGTCTGTGTTAGTCACATCTCATATCTTTGTGTCAGCATGTCTGTGTTAGTCACCTCTAGTAACTCGGGCAGATGGTGCTCGTAAACCTGGAGGGCCGACCATCTAAGGGCAGAATCCCCCTACATAAAAGATCATTTGTTGCCTTGCAGGAAGATTGGGGACAATCAAAGGCTAAGGAAAGCAAACCTGAATAAATGCTGGCTGAAATCGGATGCACTGGGCCACTGGCGCAGAACACAGTGCAACGTTTTAACGGGTGTTAAATCGGAGTGGATCTGGCAGACTCTAATTGTGATGTTCTGTCTGTGGGGGCGATCAAATACTTAACCTGACGGCTGACTTCATGTGGAGTCTGGAATCCTGCTCTGATTGAGCCCTGATCGCAGAGAGAGAGAGAGAGAGAGAGAGAGAGAGAGAGAACTTTTCTTATCTATTTTTTTTTACTTGTATCCTCTTCTCGATCATGCGACTTCCAAGATAGATAAAGTGATCGATCTCGTCCACTGGGTTTTTTAATGCATATTTTGTCGTCTGTTGGAATTAAACTTTTCATGACCTTAGTCTTTTCATGATTGATCTCAAGCCCAATTTTGCTGCTATTGATAGTTTCATTTGTGTTTTCCTGCATCGTTTTTTATCTGACTGCTGATGAGGACTATGTCATCAGCAAAGTCGAGGTCCTCCGATGGTCTCCTTGTATCCATTCGATGCCTCTTTACCAGTGCAGCATTTCTTCATTATGATGTCCATAACACTCCAAATAACAAGGCGATAAAATACATTCTTGTTTAACCCCAGTTTCTATTGGGAACATTCGCTCAGTCCTTCCTCTGTTCAAACTGCACATGTGCAGCCATCATAAATGTCTAATAATATTTATGATTTTTGATGGTAAGTCATATTGCTTCAGAATTTTCCACAAAGAATCTCTATGAATACTGTCGGATGTTTTTTTGAAGTCGATGAAGTTAAGTACAAACGGTTTTTGCTTTTCAATGTGTTCCTCCAATATAGTCGTAGAGTAAAAGTGTGGTCAAGGCAGCTTCTCCCTTTCTAAAAACCCCAGTCTGTTCTTCACGCATTACTGTATCTATTGAATGCTTCGTTCTATTCAGGATGATTTTGCAGAATAACTTTGAGGAAACTGACAAAAGTATCACGCCTCTCCAGTTGTTACATTCTGAAATTGTCCTTACTTGAAATCTTAACAATGATTAATTTTTTCTACTTATGAGGCACCTTCTCTGTTTCTTATCTGCATCTAGGTAAATGTCTATATTTTTTGTTCCCACTCAGTGATTTGTTCTTTCCTCCTGCACTATAAGGAATCAGCAACAGGATACCTTGAAAAACATGCCCGTGATCTGCGCTAGAGCCGTATATGATCCCTAGTGTGATTGTCTTTAAACTCTTGCATCATCGTGGATTCCCGGGGCACTGCCTTTATTTTCTCTAATGTTAGTCCCCTAACATTTTCTAATATAGTGTTATCTATTGTTAGTAATATTAATTAAATTACTTATAAGCTACAATGAACATTGATTTTCATTCCGTTAAAATATAATACTAAAGCACAATGTATCCAATACTTACGGAGTAAATGAAATACTGATAGAATACATACATAAGGTTAATTTCATGCATTTCTAAAAAAAATTACAATGTAAAATAATCTAACAATGGGACAAAAATTACTACTTATAAAATACACTACTTTATAATGAAAATTTTCCTATTTTTGTAAATGTACAAGAAAGTTCGAGAATTAAAACGCTTATTCTCATATTCATCCCCCCCCCCCAATACTGCTAGTCCACTCCAGTATCTATAGCAGGCTAACAGTAGAATTAATTTACTGTGAATCTCTTTTGCTGTTGTGTAGGTATAGTGTTGATCATGAATGCTTTGACATGTCTGTTGTCTGATTTGTTTGAGCTTCTATTATGTGTTGTAATGCTTTTATTGTTGGTCCTACTATCGGGAGTCTACAGAAGGTGTCTTCTTCGGTTTCTCGTGGGTTTTCGGTGCACAGCTGGCAGCGGTCTACGTTGGTTGTACTGGTGTCATGTATAAATCAGCCTGTAGGTGACCTCTTTGGCTCTTGGTTGATGTCCGCTTGATGCAGGTTTTTAAAAGTGGTTCTGAAGTTCAAAGTTTTATAGAGTTAAGTAGGTGTAACTCCATTGATTTTACTTTGGAGTGAAGGCTCCTGCTGCTTGACGAGCTGTTTGTGTTTTGTGATGCAACAGAACGGTCGTTTGCTACAAAGGTTGGACGCAGATCTTGTAGATGTCTCGTGTTTTGTGATGCATCAGGCGGACGTTTGCTACAAGGGTTGGACGCAGATCTTGTAGATGTCTCGTGTTTTTGTGATGCATCAGCGGTCGTTTGCTACAAGGGTTGGACGCAGATCTTGTAGGATGTCTCGTGTTTTTGTGATGCATCAGGCGGTCGTTTGCTACAATGGTTGGACGCAGATCTTGTAGATGTCTCGTGTTTTGTGATGCATCAGGCGGTCGTTTTGCTACAA